>JAWZYV010014125.1:0-107678 GCA_038373885.1 Cheiracanthium punctorium
AATAAGATGAGTTAAAAATAATATTGGCTGCTAAAACTAAACAAAAAATAGTCATTTTATGATTTTATGCCTTCTAAGCAGTGCTGTATCAGGGTGTTGACACTTTTGGGTGTTATCAAGACATAGCAAAAAGATAAGCAGAGGGATATTGAAGATGTGGTTAATGTTAATGATCTATAATACTAATACTACACTCTAATATTCCATTTTGGAGTAGGATAAATACAGTTTTGGAATAGAAAATCCTGCTCTTAACCATAATTCATTTACCATTGCTCTTAAACATAAGATTTAAGAGCAGGAAAAATGCAATTATGGGGTAAAACAAAAATGTTCAGCTAGCTATAATAATCAGCTATAATAAAGACAAAACACATAATTTAAATTTATTTATTTTGTAAGAATTGCTTTTTAAAAAGTCTAAAAATTACAAGAAATATTTTTAAAATCTAATGAAAGAGATATATTTTAAAACAAATTATAAAGCATTATAAAAATATATTGAAAATTTTACAAAACATTAGTACAAGTTAATTAACATGTACAGAGACTAAACAATTTTGACTTCAAATGTTTGACATGGTTTGGTAAAACATGTATAGATATAAAAATCGAATGGTTTTATTTTACAGCTCTTAATTCAGTGTATTTTAAAACTAGTAGTGGTATAAAGTATTGTGTACATTTAGCAAACATTCTCTAAAGCCCATATCAGACGTTCTAGTTCAGCCAACTCAATGCCCTGACAACTTGATTTCATGCAACTGGTTTGATGGAAAAAGTCTGGTTAAGGATTATAATTCAATTGTGGTAGTTGAACCAAACATGTGAGTATGACACTGTTTTTTGGCATATTATATGGTCATTAGCAGGCCCCGATTATTGCACATGCACTTGGGACTTGTGCCCTGGACGCACAAGCAGAAATAGGCCAAAAAGTTGAGTTTAGAGCTATATATACGTTCACAAAAATTGAGAAAGTTGTATATATAGAGGAATAAAATTTGAAAAAAGTCCCCTGGGCACAAAAATGTTACAGTCAGGCACTGGTCACTGGCAATTAGTGGAAAGGTACAATTGGAAGAAAAAAAAAACAGACTCATATGTGATGAAAAATAAAGTACTATCACCAAAATTTTTTAATGTAATTTTGGACAAAATTATTTTTATTTGTATTAAAAACAAAAATCTAGTTAGAAATATCAGACTCTTTCTGCATGACAAAAATAAATGATTAAAATAATAAACTTAATTTTTGAATTGTGATTTATGGCATTTTGAATCTCTAAAATATAGTTTCTTATTTATTGTCTTTTAGGGAAAGTCTTCCAAATTAGTCTTTTCTCATTAATAATTAATTAAATAGATCACTATAATAGAGTATCATTTTTAACTTTATAGGAAAAGTATGTACAAAGACTAATTTACACTTTAGGACTAAGTGCATTTGGGTTGTGTAGGCCCTTCAGCTCAAAATTTTCTTGAAGAGCATTTTTTTAAATTAGTTGCATGCATAAGTTAATGTGAACTCTAGTTGTGGCACTGCATCTTTGCCCTAATAAAAGCAAACTGCTCAAACACAAAAACACATACTGTAAACACACACTGTTAAAAAATTCTCAGTATAAATGTAAAAGGGGAATAGTCAATAAATGCAAAAGCTGAAATTTACAATAAACATTCAAACTGAAAAATATAGGAGTATGGAGCATATGCTTCAAACACTGCTTTTAAAAGCAGTCCATAAGTATGCTTGTGTATCATATCGAGAATTACTACTACCTTTATTAAATAAGAAAACTGAAGGAATTTAATTAGGGAAACAATATAAATGTTAAGCAAAAATTTTTTAATTTTACTAAAGTTACACAATGTGTTTTGCTGGACCCTAAACAAATATTTTACCTAAATAGAAACAATAGGAAAATGCATTTTCAAGTATAAATTTGATTTCAGATACTTAAAAAATTGTAATAAAAATACAATATGTTCTTCTTTACAAAATAAAATGAAAAAGTAGCTTTAATATTTCAATAATTTAACTAGAAAATTTGCTTAATTGGTCACCTCCATAGCAGAATGCTCCATGCCTGAATAGAAAATTGACAACATCGTGAAATAAGGAGTGCCTCATTAGCTGAGAGGGTAAAAGTCGCCCCGACGCACACAACTTTTCCCATACTGGTCTGGAAAAATTGGATGTGTTGAGCAACAGTATTGTACACATTTCCCCCCCCCCCCGGAACTGTTGTGTGAAACAGTGGAATAAACCAGTGGTATGTTAGAGTGTCGCATATTTTTTGAGCGTTTGATATGGACTTAAGAAACAGATTTAAAATTGTAAATAGTAAAATAATTAGAAAGTGAAAATTCAGAATGCTAAGTTAGAGTACATTTGCATTGTAAAATATTTGATATAAAAATGGAAAAATAACTCCTGTCTCAAATGAGATTAAGTGCACAGTCTTTAAACATAATGCAATATGAAAAAGTCTTTATACTAGGAACAGAAGTATAAATCAAATTTTACCTGCAATCAGTGATGAATTTTTCATAAGGCATTATAGGCATAAGCTAACAGCCCTGCACTTTTTTAATGATAAAATTCATTATTGAACACAACTTTTGAATGGTTGAAGCCAGCAATTCACCAGATGTGCTCTCTGAAGAAAAGCACACATCTGGAAAAGGCAGTATTCCAATTTTGAAAAGAGTCTAGAACCATTGTTTTTCTTTCAAAAATTCACCAGTGACTATAGCAATAAATAAATACTTTGTATTTATTAAGTGAATATGAAAAATACACAAATGAAATTATTATGCTGACTTTAAATTTCATAAGAAATGTCATTAAAAATGTCTCATGAGAAAACTAAGGCTCAAAATTTTTACAGCTTAGAAGTATCCCGAAGTACTTAATCCAGCTCTGTATGCACACTATTTTCACAAAATTAATTTTCTAGGTTGGTTAGTTTTAAGAAATTTATAGATGCAAAGGAAGTTTCAGTAAAAACTGCACTTTGATTAAAAACTAATAAATTAATCTAGACCATAGGTTCTTAAGCTATGGTGAGGTCCGCGGAAATGAAAAAAAAGTTGCAAGCAGTTCAAGATGATAAAAAACAAAGAAGCATAGAAACATTTTAAAAAAAGAATAAAGCAATAAATAAAACATGAAACTATTATTATGCTCTATGATTTTTTAAAAATGCCATATTGCATATACTAACTTTGAAACTAATACTTAATTTAAATTTTTGTCAGAAGTTGACTTTTTCTTTTATGTTTATTTATTTTCACTGACCAGGTGACAACACTGTACACTTGACACTTTTACCAATCTTTACTATAGCATTGTTGCAACAAGATTATTGAGCCAGAAGTTTCAATAACAATGTAAAATGGCTAAGTTTGGGAATAGGGATAAATAGAAATAAGTGGTGTATTCTATAAACTTTATGATACACTCGCTTAAACATCTTTTATATAGTTAATTTTGGAACGAAAGCGAAATCATTTTGATGTGGCCAGTCCAATCGGATCTGGTCCAGATCCGATTGGATTGTTGGGGATCGGGCCTGGATTCGACCGGATAAAAATTGGGCCGAACTACAATCATTATTTGAGAAGGGGTCTGCGAAAAATACATTGTTCAAATCTGCATCCTCGACCCACATAAGTTTAAGAACCCATTTTATTACCATTGCTATTTTATAGACTGATACAGGAAGAGAGCGAACTGATATTAAAGAGAAACTGAAGACTAGTGATTTGATAACACACTGCACTGCTATTCCACAGGTCCAAGATTTGCAGCTTGAGCTGGACAAAGTTGATTCAGCTTTATTGTCCCTAATGAGGACCGAGCTTTCCCGGAGATCCTCTGCATCAGGCTAAGTGTCTGGCCAGAGCATATGCTTCTGCACCCTGAGGACCAGTATTGAAAAGGTTTGACTGGTAATTTCAAGCCTTAGCTCTCACATGGGCTATTATGCACTTAGTTTTTTCAACCAAATTAGGACATTTCTCAAAAAAATTAAAAAAATATTTGTACAGATAAGTAATACTCATTATAAAAAATACATTTATGAATTATTTTTGCTATAAAATGCATAAGAACTGATTATTAAATACATTGATTTAACTGCCAGATGACAATGTACTTTACATTCTTGTAGACTGTAAATTGTCCTCTAGTACAAGACAGTGATACAATAACTCTTTCATGGACAGCATGTACAGCAAAAGCATCCCATTTAACATCTAAACCGGTAAATTATGTAAAGATTTTTAATTCACATATATAATATTTCTTTTTCAAATTTTGAGAATTCTGAAAATAGCAACTACTTTCTGCTAAACTTTTAACCAAATATATATTTTTTATGTCATAAATTCATTTTCTTATTGATTCATTGATTAAATTTTGTGGCTGAATGCAATTTTATTTGATACTATGCTGATGGCTTGTAGAAAAAAAAATAGATTTTAAGCAAATATGTCTACAAATTTAAATTCACTTTTAAAGACTTGAATACAGTTGGCTCTCTAATTTATGGTGCTCTTAAATTTTTAAGAACCAGCCCCCAAAATGAAGACCTGATTACTTGCTTCTGATTGACCCTAAAGGGAGGGGAAGAGATATAACACCTAACCAACTCCCACAACGCCACTTGGCATCATGACAAAGGATGCCAAGTGGCATCCCTTCATGCCAAAGAATATAAATTTGACTGCTCAGTTCTCTTACTAGTTGTTTTGTGATAACAAGTTATAAGCATTTGATCTAGGATTCATCTGCAGCATTAGAGCATATTACAACAAATAATAAGAATATTATTCCTAAAAATGGCTTATAAAAAGACATATCAGAACATTTACCATCATGGAAGCCATGCACAAGAAGATATCAGCATAGTAAAATTACATTTACACAAATTCTGTTTAAGAACACTAGTTAAAAACAATTTTTGTAGTTTCTTAAAAGTCTTATCTTTAAATTGTACTTCGAACCTTTAAGAAGTTAATTTTTAGGTGACAAAGGAAATTTACAGTACATTTATAAATAAATGAAGGCTAAAGCTCAAATCTTTAAGGGTTTTCTTAAATCTTTGGATATTACATAACAAAGCTCATAATTCAATGAAATATTAACAAGTTGCTATGTGTTGAATGATGCCATATGAACAAAAAGAAAATAAGATAAAAGAAAAAAACACATCACTCACAAAAATTTACAGAGAACTTCAAAAAAGAACATTTAAAAACAGTGTACTTATGATAGTTTAGTAATACATGTGTTTTTAAAATTGAATTTACTGTATAAAGTAAGGGAAAGTAATAGCTGCCTTAATACATTATAGGAATAAGTTTTCAAGTTATCACAAAGATCATAATTGAATGAAATATTAACAGGATGTGATGTGTTAAATGATTACATATGAACAGAAAGAAAATAAGATAAATGAACAAAACACACGCACTCACAAACATTTACAGAGGATTTCAAAAAGGAACATGTAAAAACAGAATACTAGTAATAATTTAGTATTATATGTCTTTAAAAATGAGTTTTACTGTAAAAAGTAAGGAAAAATAATAGCTGCCCTAAAACATTATAGTATAAGTAAATTACTGCATTTGAATTAATGCATAACTGTTTTAATATCAGCACATAAGATCAGACAAGCATAACAAAAAAAAGAACTCATTCAATGATGCTCTACAAATTAGAGCTAATGAATGTTTATAAATATTTCAAAGTGAGAGCTTATGAATATTTCAAATCCATAACAGGGTTTGTATTCATCATTTAGTTATAATACTGAGACTAACAGGGCTATTCTAGAAGAGTTTGATATGGAACGCTAGTGAAGTAGTCTGGGTGATGTGATCACAGGGATGGCTTTCTGGTGAAAACTTGTACTGGCAGTGTAATGCTTGGAAATGATTTCCATGTAAAATGACATTAATAAAAAATATTTTCACCACACTGAATATATATTTCAGCAGATGATTAAGATAAAATGCACACAAAGTACTTCTACTTAAATATTTTAACCATAGGTGATATCAACAATATAATATTTTTGCGATGGCATAGGTAAATTATAAGGCATTCACACGTTACCAAAATAACCCTGTAAATTATGCAAAGTAGTAAAAATTTTCTCCTTCAGTTAATAAAGAATTTTATTTGTTTTCATGCAACTTCTTCCTAATTTTATTGTTGTAAAATAAGCAAGAAAAATTATGATTTGTAAAAGAAAACTAAATTGAGATCATGCATTAACATTAGTTGCTATTATGATTGATACATGGACACTAAAAATCAGGGTTGTTAAAGACCTGTTTTTTTTTTTTTTCAGAAAAACCCAACCCACTTGGTTTTGTCAGGGTTTTTTCAAAGTTTTTGGGGTTTTATCGGGGATTTTTAAGTTAAGGATGGTGGGTTCTGAATGTGTGAAAAATTTTCTTTAATAATTGTGACTACTTAACGCAACTAATTAAACAAAAATAAGTTATAAATGAAAAATAATTAATACAATTACTATAATCAATTATAGAGGAGATGTATCTAAATCATTAGTAATAATTTTGATATTAAAATCAAAGTACTATACTACTACTGAATTGAAACTTAAATGTTTAGTTATGGATAAGAAATTCTTATTCATTTTAAGTGATGGACATTAAAAAAAAAAAAAAAAAAAAAAAAAAAAACTAGGAAAAGTTATATTTAAAATTACATTCTAAAACATATTAATTGATGATGGGTTTTAGAGATTTTTAATTGTGTTGCTGTATTCTTAAGCATAGTAAAAAAAAAAAAATTAAACATCTTAGCCTTAAATAAGAAAACTTCCAGTTTACCCCTTGCAAAGCATTCTTTCCCCACTTATTCAATGAACAGTATACAGGAATATCAAAGAGCAGGACAATATCATACTTACTCATATGCCAAAGTTATTAAATGCTCTGTTTTGGGGGGAGCGGGGATATAGCAGTTTTATTTACATTTTTATGTTGTATCAGGTTTATTAAGCTTTATCTGGGTTTTTTACGGGAAAGAATGGGGATCAGAATGTTCGAAAATTTTTACTAATTACTAAATACAATTTAAAGAAACTAATTGATTACAAAAATCAATTATATATGGAAACATATTTATATCAATAATAATCATTCATTACCATTATGAATTAGAGATTAAAAAATAGATAAATCAATAATAACACTAATCAACCATTAGATAAATAGATTGTTAGTAATAAATTTGACAAAGTACTATGCTAGTGCTGAATTAGAACTAATGTTTCATTATGGTTAAAAAATCCCTATTAATTTTCATTCAAATAAACAAATTTTCTCTAGAAAAGGATCATTCTGAAATACTTTTCTTCTTGGACAGTGGTAGAGAGAACTGTTTCTAAACTTTACAAGTGGTGTACTGATATTAAGAACAGGACTGCCGTGGGGGTTATCTTCTTCAAAAACTGGGGCAGAAGAAGGTCTTTCTACTGCTTATACTGTTTCAGCTACTTAACAAGCAGGGAAGAGCTCCTTCAAACAGGACACTGGAAATCTTCTTAAGTTTCTTGTGATTCTTGCACAAATCATTTCATAGATGTGTTCTGCAAGAAGCATTCAACAAAGTTAGGGTTGTTCTATGAAATATTCCTTGAAAGGGACAGTGAGCCATTAAAAACATACTGCAATACTTCCTCTAGAAACAACACCTTTAGTTAATCTAAACAGAATAATTGCGATCAATTTTCTATAACTAAATAGTAATTTAAATTGATATTGAAATTTGTTTTGATAAATATAATAAATAATGTGACAGTTTACAATTTGTACTGGGTGTCCCAAAATGGTGGTAACAGGCTTTAATTCTTTATCTAGTAAAGATAAATGGGCATCAAAAATTAATAAGTGTTTAAAATAAGGTCAGAAATAAGACTTCATTAAGAAAAGGTTCCTCTTGTTCATTTACAAAAAGAAGTTACACTTTTTAAATTTGTATACAACCTCCATACAAAAGAATTCCTAGTTAGTAAACTGTACCCAATACACTAATGAGGTGATGTATGAAATTTCGGCCTTTCATAATAAAACATCTCAGAGATATCTTTAAAAAAGATGATTGGGGTATACATGATTTTGAATATAAACATTTATTGTTACAGTGGAAAAGAGATATTTTCTTTTGAAATTTCAGTACAACCTCTGAAATGCTATCATTCAAAGTGATTTTTTCTCTATGAGAGCCATTGAAAAGTGTTTAATTCCGTGTTATATTTATCTTCATATCGCCGACAGATTTTAGAATATAATTCTCAAAATTTGTACATCACCTCATTAGTGTATGGGGCACATTTTACTGACTGAGAATTTTTTGTATGGGTGTCATACACAAATTTGGAAAATCAATAAGAGGAATTTTTTTCGTAGCGTAATCATTTTTTTCAACTGTATTTTGAACATTTTTTCAACTTACATTGCCCACTTATTTCTAATAGATAAAGCCTTAAAGCCCATTACCACCTTTATGAGACACCCTGTATAAAAGAAATACAAGTAGCACTCCAGCCCAAAAAATTTTAATATTACAGAAGTTTGATATAACATACAATTTCAGTAACAGCAACTGGTAATTAAGTGTAATAAGATAAAAGTACTTACTGCTTATGAGATTCATCAAAGCCACCATTCATTAAGCCACCATTACTTGTGTAGCAACCTAAATCGTACCCTTGGATTCTATCTGTCTCATACACAGAATAGTTTCTTCTTCGGTACCATGCAATCACACATGCAACTATTCCCAGTAGCACTAATACAGCAATGCTGGAAACCATACCAATAAACCAAGGTGCAGTTGCAATATTTTCTGGACTTTCAGAAGCATGAAGAACTAATATAAAAATAAAAGTAAAAACATAAGACAACTGATATAACTACATACAAATGAATCACAACTTTCATTTTTTGTTTATAACTAGCTATCACATACTTACTCAAATTGCTTTTGAAATAATACCACATGAAATGAGAATAGTATTATCTAAACAGGGTGTTCCAAAAAGATGGTAACATATTTTAATTTTTATTCATTAGGGGAAAAAAATGTTCAAAATAAGGTAGAAAAAAAAGATGACATTGAGAAAATATTCCTCTCATTAATGTTCAGAAAGTGACACTTTTTAAATTTCTATATGACTCTTGTACAAAAACATTCCTAATTAATTAAATGTGCCACATATACTAATGAAATTATGTACAAAATTTCAGTTTTTCATCACAAAACATCTCAGAGGGATCTTTAAACAAAGATAGTCAAGGGCTATACATGAATTTGAATATAAACATTTATTACTAAAAATTTTCTTTCATAATATCGGTATAACCCCTGAAATGCAACATGATATTTTTCCCTTTGAGAGCCAGTGAGAAGTGGTTTAAGTCAGCAAAATTTTAATATTTGTATCTCTGGCAATCTTTAGGGAATAATTCTTAAATTTTGCACATTTTACTAACTAGGGCCTTTTTAAAACAGGTATCGTACACAAATTTAAAAAGTGTCACTTTAGAAAAATGAATGAGAGAAATTTTTTCTTAACGTAGTTTTTTCCTACCTTATTTGAACATTTTTTAAATTTATATTGCCACGTATCTCTAATGGAAAAAGAATTAAAGAGTGTTATCTTTATGGGACACACTGTATACTTAGGGTTTATTGCATGATAAAGGGTGAGAGGAAGACACTAGATGTAAAATTAATACTAGTTATTATGGATGGTACACAGAATGAATGGACATTTATTTAATAAACATCTGCATTACTGTTTACCTCAAGCCAGATATTACAAGAATGCCTATAAAGATGTCACTTTTTTAAAGGCATATTTTTAAATTTTTTAGTCTTGGATACAGTTTTACACATTTTGATTATTTAATTTACAAAATTTCCTGCCATTCTTAGAACTGCTGAGTAGGATTTCTATACACACACCATGATGGTGAAAAAAACTTGAAATACCATGTCTATTTAAATATGCAGCAATTCAACTATGGAAAAGAGCAAACCAAAAGAAAGCTAGAATTGCAAAAAGCCTCATCAGAGTTTGAAATTAGCATTAAAATATATGTGCAAAAAGTCTTGAACGATATTTAAATTTTTTTTTGCAGATTTAACATATTATTTTTATAGATATTATAAAACATACCTTTTTTACTGGTCTCAATTTCCATTATTCTACTAGGCGTTTCAAATTTTCCATCAACAGCTACAACTCTCACTTCATATAATGTAGAAAATTCAAGGCCTTTTACAGTAACAGAATCATTATTTAATTCCACTGCAGTCTGATCCCAGTGGCCTTCACCTATTCATAAGCAAAAATTACTTTATTCACATACACAAAATTAAGGAGACAATTACATATCTCAGCATACTATATAAATAAATGAAGCTTGAACAATAATAATTAGCACATTTTGTGGCCATGCCACAGGTCTAATGTTTGATCCTCTGTGTTAACAATTTTGTTTCTTCTTTTCTACTGCAGTATTTAAGAGTATCCTATTTCAGATTTCTTGATTAATGTAGGTTGCAATGTTCAGTAATTTTATTTTTAAAAACAGTATATATATATCAAGCATTTTAAACTGTTTGATCAGTGAGGCACTTTTTTAAACTATTGACTTTACTATACTTCTAATCGAATTTCACTAAAATTTCTCAAATAACTCTTTAAAAAGTAATTCCCAAACAACTGCACAGGTGTAACTGTCTTTTTTTATTATTATTTCCAATGCAGCAGGCACAAAAGACATTATCCTTGGCCAACAAAAAACACAAAAAGGTGCATAAACAAAAACACAGTTTATATACCTTTTTGTGTTTTTTGTTTGGAACTATGTGCCTCTAACTTCTGTTTACGAAATAGCCATTGGGCACTATTAGCACTGGACACCCTGTATATATGTATACAAGCAGACACAAAACAATAAGAAATATTTAAGCATTATTTTTCACAAAAAAGCTTAAACATTATAATTTTGTTAGCAAAATTCTAAGTTTTAAAAGGTCTAGTCTGTGTCTCTCCCCATATTTTATTCCAAGAATATTAATAAAATGTCCAACAAAAATACGCAAATGTATTAAACAGTAACAGAGCACCAACAAACGCATGCAGGTGGTCTAAACTGTTACAGAACAGCTAAAAATAATCCTCTCTAGAATATCAATCCCATAGCCCTTCCTATTTGGTTTTGGTGACATTTTATCCTCTTTTGAATATGCTATTATTTCACAGTGTCCATATGATTCTGTGTTGGCAACGTACCTACAAAACATAAGAAAACTTGGTTGCCCTTATAGTGCTGTGATTTTCTTTTGTGTGTAGTGAAACACAGAAACTCTGTACACCGCATATGTTGCTGTCATTATACACATACTTTCAACCACATATGTGGAAAAGAACTCTAAATTTAAGAAGCTGTAACTCTGTGAATTTTGATCATAGTAGGAAATTCTTTTTATTATTGTGTGTGAAACTGTATAAAGAAATTTTTTCTAAATATAACTGATAGGACTGGGGGACCGTATAAAAATTTAAATTTCATAATTTTTATAGGAATAACCAATTCCTATAAACCATATTGACTTTGATTGTTTCTGATATAATAGATTATGCAATTTAAAACATTTTTGCAACTGGAACTAAGTGTCTCTGATTCACAGTTTAGGAAATAGCCATTGGGCACCGTTAGCACTGGACACCCCGTATATATATATATATATATATATAATGTTTGGGAATGGAAACAGAAAATATTTGTTAACTTTTTTTTTCAGGTTAAATTAAATTACTTACATTTTTTACAACTGGCATGACCTTTACATAATAATATGTGAAAAAAGACATAGGTATTTTGGGGCTCATGAGTTATGATATTCTGGGGGAAAAGGAGAAGGTCATAACATCAATGCCGGATTTAGAGGTGTGGAGGCCCTAGGGCAACAAAGGAGTGGAGATCGCTTGTTATTTAACAAACAAATGAAACAATTTTTTTCTACAACCTGTGTGGTGAAGTGGTCAGCCTTAATACATAGCCTAATGGTCCCGGGCTCGATTACCAGTGGTGGTAGATTTATTTGCATAAAAGGAGATTTTCTCCGGAACTTGGAGTAAATATGGGTTAAGATCCCTTAGAAAGACCACCACGGAAGGTACTCCACCTCCCTTCAGCCTAGATCATTAGTGTAGATAATCGGCCATATTCTGAGATCAAATCAATTATTTACGTAAAAAGTAATGTCTACTTCTCGTCTGATGTTGCACTCTTATTGTAACATCGATATGGCTCACAGATGATTACATTGAGTGCCAGTAATATATGTGAGATGTGTGCAAAGAAACAGTTGCTTTGCATCTGGCCCCTTTGGGAATAAATGTCATGACATTATCTTTTATTTATACTGGGTAGGAAATTTTACGTAAAAATGTCTATTGTAGGGGCCCCTTTCTTGTGGAGGCCCCGGAGCTGCAGCCACGGTTGCCCTCCCCTAAATCCAGCTCTGCATAATATTAACCCCTAATAATCATTTTAATTTAAATGAACTGGCCAATTGACTTCCAAAGTATTGCATATCTTAAGACAAATTAGAAAGATGTTTTCACTAGCAGAAAAGATAAAGGATTGTGCTTTATTACAAGAAGGCTATAATACAATTTACCAGAATAAACAAAAAAGATAATGCAGATTTACATATTAATTTAGTATTAATAACATAATTAATAGGAATTCCATAATAAGATGGGGGTTATTTAAAGGGAAATATGTTGAATGTCACATACAGGTAAATATATATACAGAATCAAAGTTCATACCTTTTTTACGGTATTGCACATAGAAATAACTGCCTGGGTTTTTATCAACATCTGGTACCCATGTCACAAGAATATTAACTGTACCACGCTCATCAGGCAAATGTGACCATATAAAATCTGGTACATCTGGAACTATTTTAAGAAAAAATGCTAATTATACAAAAAATGAGCCAGTAAAACAATAGCTGTTACAATTAAGCATAGATTGATATATATGTATATATATATATATATATATATATATATTAAAGTAAAATATTACCATTTTCAGATTGTTCTTTGGTTTTCATTTCAATAAAATATGGTTCACCTTGACCAGCCTTTGTTGTAGCATGTATAATAATTCTGTATTTTGTATTGGGGGTCAACCCAGCAAGCTTTGCTTGTGTTTCGCTAGGATCTGAAATAGGTGGTTGCCTTTCCATTTTTGTTCCAAGAGCAGTTCCGTCAACTATAAGAACAGAATTTCATTATATATTTTCTCAATGGTCAAAAAGAGATTTATTATTTTAAATGTTTTATAATAAAAATATTCAGTTTCTTCTTAATTCAATAAAACAATCTCTTAATTACATAAATTAACAGATTAAAGAACCTGTTTTTTTAAACTATATTTTCAGTTATAACAGTGCTTTGATTGTGCTAAACAGTGCAGTGAAGATTTGTTACACATAATAATTAATTAGCAGAATGTTCAAAACTAATTAGTTAATTCATTATTTTAAATTATTTTATTCTTAAATTTAGCTATATGAATTTAAAGGTTAAAATTAATTTATTTTCTCCCATCTTGATTTTTTTCTTTGATCTCCTTGATTAATGACTTAAACGAAGTAATGTGTTATTTAAAGCTAATTAATGTATCATTCTTGCAACTATATGAATAGTTCTCAGAATATAAAATTAAAATTAGCAAATCTTTATGCATTGAAATGAAAACTATATCATCACTAATTAATCAATCAATAATAATAAGTTTAACTAATGATCTTTATAATATTTATATGCATGTTGTATTTTTGAAAAATTACCATTCTCACTTTTGAGCCGTTTCAGCTACATTCCTGTGGGCCCTTAATATTTCAGTCATATACAGCAAATTTGTTTTTGTTTTCACTCATTTAGTATACACTTTTGAGAAGGTAGAGAAATACATCAAAGAGAGAGAGAGAGAGAGAGAGAGAGAGAGAGAGAGAAACTAAAATCGCATCAGAGCGATGTTTTCAAATATTAAAGGGGAGTTAGCAGCTTTATAGAATTTGATGCAGAATTAGATTCTATAAAACTGCTTAGCAATTTTATATAGAATTCCAATTGTTAGCAGTTTTATTCACAATATTTTATCAATTTAATAAAATTTTTTTATCAATTTTCACCCTGATCATTCATAACAGCAGTGATTTTCTGCCTTTTATTACTTCTTTTTAAACTGATTTCTGAAATAATACTAGTTACTCACAAAGGCATAGGAGGCAAAGGAGTATTCACACTGTCCAGCAAGCTTCAACTATTCCCCTACTGACCATCATTACAACAAATTCATAAAAAAGTAACAATTTTATAATCAAGTTATTTTTAATTATGAAGAATAGCATAAAAGAAGGTAAAACAATAACGTCAGGGACCCAAAATCTGGAATACTCAGCCATTCCAAATTTTAAACTTCTCTTATTTTTGGGATACCTATAATAAACTCAATCCACTTTGCCAGGAGCTTCTCTATTCCTTTTGCCTGATCTCTCTATTATATAATTGAAACTTCCTCAGATCTCCATAATTCATACAAAAAAAAAAAAAAAAAAAACTAACTGTAACCAAACTACATTAATTTTAGATTTTAATAAAAAGCTTTAAAGCTAAGATTTAACTAGCAGAAAGTTAAGAAATTATTAGTAGTTGAAGCAACAAAAAGAATAGCATTCTATTTTCCCCTTAAAACTCCTTCATTCAATGATTATAAGGAATCTTTTCACAGTATGGAACAGAGTTGAAAACTACCATGCAGGGCATAAAATCACCATAATATTGTATTAAATACATAAATAAATGTACGAAAAATTAATCATACCCTTCAGTATCAGTTCTCAGAAGATAGTAATTACTAGGATTATGCCTGGCAAAAAGCACCATAATGGCAGGGCCGGTTATGGTCCCCCCCCCCAAACTTTATGAAAAAGAACTTTTGTCGGCAAAATTGTCAATTCGCAAAGGACTGTCAGCAAATTTGAGCTTTAACCATCAATCTGTTAAGTGTTCAGTGTATAAATTACCAGTTTTGCTGACAATTTATTGTAAGTTTTACCATATCATGAATATAGTCTTGTTATGATTTTCATGTTTCGTTTTAGTGATTAAAGTGCCTGTAAACAAGTTCCCTTTGTCCCATGAAGCCATCTTCATTCCAAATCATTTTAGGGTAATGTAGTGCAACCTGCAAGGCAAACCTGCACGCTGACTATCTACCAGGGTGGGGCGCCTTGGGTGAAGGACTTTTAAGGGGATCTAAAGCGTATTCACGCTTAATCTGGAGAAAACTGCCCAAAACTCCAGATCATTAGAACTAAGGCTGCGAGTCTAGAACCCTGGATGTCCAATTCAATTATCTCCTAAAGTTTAGTGATTTTAACCACTTGGCCATTAATTGACCCAGAGATCATTTATTAAAATTAGATACATTTGAATTGATAAATAGATAGTGATTTAAATTAAGATATTGTTTGCTTCAACTATATAAAGTCTTCAACAAACTTCAATCTTGGTTAAATGATTGTTTTTAGGCTTGATGCTTGCATCAAAAAATCAATTTTTCAGGAATGTACATGAATTCAAGTGCATTCTAGAAAAACTGTTCTAATAAGTTTTTCATTAGATTAGAACATTTTTTCTAGAATGCACTTGAACTCATGTACATTCCTGAAAAATTGATTTTCTGATGCAAGCATCAAGCCTAAAAAGCATTATTTAACCAAGATTGAAGTTATTTGTATTGTTTGAATTTAAAAAAATAGTGTATATAAAAACCAAATACTAATTTTATCAATAAAAAGTGGGTGTAGCTGAGTAAGTAATTTGTTAGCAGGATTGATTAAAGAATGTTGAGATGTTTGAATAGTGATTGTTTACAGTTTACACTTTGCTCGTAATGAAACTGAATACCACAACATATTTTATATGTATTCGTTTAAGTAAAAATGACAGGTAAAATTGGTATATATTTTAGAAGGCATATTGTCAGCAAATTTTTACTTTACCCCCCTCCCCAACATTTTTGCTTAAAACTGGCCCTGCATAATGGTGATCACCAAAGGAATTTTTGGGGCCAAAATATGAGAAAAAAAATGGTTAAAATGTTTTATTGAAAAAGAAAATGTGGGATGGAAAGAAAAATGCTATCAGAATTTCATGGTAATATAATTCTTTTTAAACACATACATGCATAAATTAAAATTATCATTAAAATGTTCTGTATTCCGGGTCCTATATTATATCCTATATCCCATTATTCTAATAATTTAGTTTTTACAGTTTTTTATATAATGCATATAGTGGGAGATATTTAATTTATTTTATAAGAACTTAGAAATTTATTAAAATACTTAAAAGTATCATTCAAAAATAGATGCGATAGAAACACATCAGCACATAAACTTTCATACATTTTTTGCTTAAATTAGAGCTGAGATATTTTATTGCCTAATAATGATTACTAAAAATTAGAAAGCATGTATAAATACCTGTTCTTTAGGTCTCTTTATTTATATCATTTTATACATTTTTTTTTACACATTAGTTTCCATGTAAGTAGGCTAAGAAATTCTTATGCTACAATGCATCATGTTTTTTTTTTTTTTTTTTTTTTTTTTTTTAAATGTTGGGTATGTTTTGAAAAATCCTACATTTAATTTGTCTTTCTCAATTTTCCAATATCTAATAGAGCATCCAAAATGTAATATTCTGTAGATAGTAAATGGAAAGAGAGAGAGAGAGAGAGAGAAAGGATAAAGATACTCTCTATATATATAATGCTCAAATCCCCTTTTTATCACCAGATAAAAAATAATGCTTAAAAAAAATTAGTTGTATCACACTTCCTTTACATTCTTTATGTATTTCCCAGGCACCTTCAACAGCATATTTAGTGTGAATATCAAAATGCAACAAGGCACATAAGAATTGAAACTACCAGTATTCTGGTTTAAATGACTCATATAAATTAGGTTAACTCTGAAGACATAAACTTAAGACAGCATTTATTTAAACTTTTTGAGCCATCACAACTAAATAACTGCTAACACATGTCATAATAATTGCACAATCAAGCAAGCTTTCTAAAGGATTTTCCCAAATACTACTCATGCTACTTGCAAAATATTTTAAGCTCAAGTAACAGCAATTTCATGAAAACCACTGGGCCTAAACCTAAAGTAAAATGTGATAACCAACATTTATTGGCCTAAATTTTTCGCAGATACCAGCTAACAAAACCAATCACACAGATCAACTGTCTCTGGTATTTGTTGTAAGAGGTAATAGCCCAAGTAGCAAGACTAATGGGTAAATAATCGGCCAATGATCGCTTTGATTGGCGTATAACCGTCAATATTCTAACGATGTCGCAGTATCGCCGCGCGGTCTCGCGTTCCGATCCTTAAGTTTCTTCCTCGTACACGGTGGCCGAAAAGATATCGGCGCGACAGCCCGTTCCGATTCGAAACTTTTCTCCCCGGAGCCGTAATGGGCCTAGAGTCGCGCCAACCTGTTTGATGATCTATTAGCAAATTTCAAGTGCTCGGCAGAGGGCGCTGCTTTTGCAATGGCTCCCTCCTCGCGGGTAGCTGGTTGACCCTGGAGTGTTTGCACGTGGTAAGTAAATTTTAATTCATAATCATAATAATCGTTTATTTGAATTATTTGCTTGTAGTTTTCTTTAGTGTAGGTTACGTTTTTATTTAAGTTTCATATGTCGTTATGAAATTCATAAAAGTCTGCTTTGCTTTTAGCGGATTTTGTTGCAGTGCAGTGGTAAAAATTGACGTGTTTATATAAAAATATTGTTCTTTTTAAGATTTTTTTCTGTTATTTGTTTTGTTTTTAATAAAGGACTCCAGTGGATTACGCTATTAAAAATTATCGCTGATCTTTCTCTTTTTTCAGCTGCAAATTTATTTTGAACCTTATTATAATTTAATGGCAAATGTGTGACTATTTTAAAATTGTTTCTTAATTCATATCTAATATATTTACAAAGTACATGCCTTTTTCCATTTGCTTTTACAAGTTCCTCGATTTTTTAAAACGTGCCAATGTTTGTATGCTAAGCAAAGTAAAGAATTTTGTGATTTTTAAATCAATGAGGATTTGCATTGAATTAATTTGCTTTTATTTTGAATGCATTTTATCTAAAATGGGTTGGAAACAGCTTCGATATCATCTCTCTTTGGCGCTGTTTTGGATTGGCAACAAAGTATTGTAAATTTTAATTTACTATTTTTCTTCCTTTCTTTTTTTTAAACAGTTTGTTATGTATTTAGAGATTTCGATTCTCTCTAACCTTTCAGTAGATATTTACTTTATGAGGCTCTACGCTATTCAACCCCCCCCCCTTTTCTTCTGTAAATACAAAGTGCCGTAAAATGTAAACAGTTTGAGCTGCTGCTGCTGTACCTTACTCTGGAGCATCATAAATTATCATTATCATTATTATTATTATTATTATTATTTCATGTGTTGAAGTTAAATTTCTTTTTTAGTGTGTTTTTTTTTTATTTGGCAACAGTATTTCTACTTATCTTTGAGTTATTAAACGCTCTGCTCTAAACGGCAACACTTGCAATTTGTTTACTATCGGTACTAGCGGCTAGATCTCAAAAAGATACTTTTCTCCTCGACTGGAATGCGCATGCGCCGGAAGTTGAGCTTCAAATACTGAAGCTTGGCGAAGATTGTGATATTTCTTTCTCGCCAACTTGGGGTTGTAAGAGAGTGGGCACATTAGCGTTCGCATTACTCTCTTGTTCTTCCTTTGGTTTTATCTTAGTATATCCTCTGACAACGTTTTGAAAGTGAGAACAGTTATTACTATGTTAAGTATGAATTCTAATGATATTGAATCTCAAAAACGGTCCTTTTCAGGACCACTTTTTAATGCAGAAAATTCTTCTGGTGATGAATTTGTTCAAAATTCAAACTTGGGCACGAAACGAAAATCTGAGAACGCAGAAGTCAGTAATAGTGCTAAAAAACAAGCTGTTGAAACTTTCATGTGCACAGAATGTAATGAAACCTTCAGCACTTGTTTTAATTTAAAGAGACATATTAAGCTGAAACACCCTGAAAAATCCCATCTTTTAATAACTCCAAAGCAGTTTAAATTTAATTGCAGCCATTGCAGCAGAAGATATAACTCTGAAAAGAATTTAAAGAGCCATGTCAAAAAAGAGCATGGAGAGCTACCAGATTTAGGGAAATACCACACATGCCCAATATGCTCAGGAGAATTTTCTAGAAAGGACATTTATGAACATTTTGGAAGTTCACATGATATTTCTCTGAACACAGAATCTTTGAAGTTTGATTCATTTGAAGAATTTTCTTCATGGAAACAGAAAATTGAAACTGATTCAAAGTCTTTCTTTGTTAATGAAGCTGTTGTAAAAACAGAAACTAATTCCTACCATTATTTTCTTTGCCACCGCTCGGGGAATTTTTCAACAAAAAGCAAAGGAGAAAGGCTTTTGAAAATTCAAGGAAGCAAAAAAATTAATGCTTTCTGTCCTGCTACAATAAAAGTACATCAAACAATAGGTGAAGGGTGTACTGTTACTTTTCAAAGCCAGCATGTGGGCCACAAACAGGAACTGTGCCACTTACAGCTGTCCAAAAATGAAAAAGAAAATTTGGCAACCAAACTAGCTTCTAAATTGCCTCCTGATGTAATTATTGATGAAATTAGGGACAATGTTCGCACTGATGAAATTCAGCGCATTCATTTATTAACTAAAAAAGATTTACGTAATATTGAAACAACTTTTGGCATTGGGTCAGACGTCAAGAAACATCCAAGTGATGCTGTAAGTGTTGAGTTGTGGGTAAAAGAAATGGAAGAAAAAGGAGACAATTCATGTATTATTTTGTATAAACCTCAGGGAGAATTGTTGGATATATACCCTCAACTCAGTGCTGACGATTTTATAATAATCATTATGAATGAAGCCCAACAAGGAATATTAAAAAAATTTGGCAATGATTGCATATGTATCGACTCAACGCATGGACTTAATTCATACAACTTTGAATTGACCACTCTTGTTGTGTTGGATGATTTAAGACAGGGTTTTCCATCTGCTTTCTTGATTTCCAGCAGAACAGATGAATGTATTTTAAGGATATTTTTTACTGAGGTAAGGAAAAAAATTGGTAAAATTGACTGTAGAATATTTATGTCAGATATGGCTGAATTTCAGTATTCAGCATGGTGTCATGTAATGGGCAATGCTGAGAAGAGGTTATACTGCGCCTGGCATGTTGACAGAGCATGGCAGCAAAATTTAAGAAAGAAAGTAACAAATAAAGAGAAGCAAGATTTTACGTACAAATTGTTGAAAATTCTCATGGAAGAAAGAGATGAAAAATCATTCAATGATCTTTTTGAAAAAACTGTAAATAAACTTAAAGATGATGAAGAAACTGCACAATTCGCCGATTATTTTGTTAAATATTATGGTAGTAATGTAGCTTCTTGGGCTTATTGTTATAGATTACACTCTGGGTTAAACACTAATATGCATATTGAGAGGATACATAAAACTATAAAATATATATATTTAAAAGGTAAAACAGTTACGAGACTTGATAAGGCCATTTATGCAATTATGAAGTTTGTTAGAGACAAATTGTATGATAGACTTATTGTGCTATCTAAAGGAAAGGTATCTAAAAAGCTTAATGACCTCAGAAGGAGGCATAAAACTAGCCTTAAATTAAATTTGAGTGTTGCAAAAAATGAAGAATCGTGGCTTATCCCTTCAACAGACAATACTGAAATTTATGTAGTGAAAGAAAACAAAAAAGATTGTACATGCCAGTTGTTTTGCACACATTGTAAAGTTTGTATTCATGCTTATACATGCAGTTGTTCGGATTCAGCAATCCAATGGAATATGTGCAAGCATATACATTATATATGCACTAAAGAGAATGCAGAAAATCTCAAGCTCAATGAAGAAGATAATTTAACAATAGTAGAAGATGCTGAACCACAAGTATTGGTGAAAGAGATACAAAAGGAAGTCACTGATGTATCTTCAGATATTGAAGGACGGCGAATCAAATTAATAGAAACTTGTACCAATTTTATTAATTCAGCAACACCAGAACAATTAAGTTTTTTAGAAAGAGAAACAACATCATGGGGTCCAAAATTAAAAGCAATTCAAGAATGCTCAGAAAATAGGTCTTTCCCAGTCCTTAAACAAAAAATTCCTACTAACAAAAACATTGAAATGCAACGTCGATTTTATTCAACTAAGAAATCAAAGAAGACAAAAAGTAATGCAATACAAAAGCCTAGTACAGAAGAAGCTCAAAAAATTTCACTATCTTTAATTCTGAATAAATAATCAATTGAATAGTTAATTATATTATTATCAATAAACTTCAAGAACAATATAGCCTATTGTTAAGAAAGGAAAAAAAAAAAAGTGCTGTATCCATTTTTTAAAAATTCTTCAGTTTAAATAAATTATCTATGTAATCTATGATTGTTTGACATTGATAGAAAATAATAGATGTTTGTCTAAAATGAAATTCTTAAGATTATAATCAATATTTTGATTTGTTTTTGTGTCTGACTGATTATAGATAATTCCTTTCTATAACCCTTTATGGCAAAAGCACTTTATCATATTTTCTCGTTTTTGCAGATGCCTGAGTAGTAGTTAAATTTCTTATATCAATTTAATGTAACATGGATAATGTTTCTGTAAAATGTGTATCTCATTTTTAGAAATATGTAAGACACTTTATCTCCTATTATTTTGTGCAAATTTCATTATTATCTGGTAAATAGACAGGAAAATTGACTACTGCTTCTGAATTGTGTCATGAAGATCAATAGGTGGTTAGGATGTCTAGCCACTGCCCACAAAAGGATTAAACAAATATAATTACTAAGGTCAATACATGCTTGTATAGTTTTATATATTTTTAATCTTATTTTATCCGCAGAATGTTCTATTTTTGATTCATATAAAGCATCATGTCGAAAATGTTCGTTACTGCAATAAACCCATTAAGTTGATTTTGTATCTACTAGCTTCCAGTGAAACTTTAATTCATAAATTTAAATGGTCTTAAAATCAGTTAATGACTTTATACAATTTTTAAAAATTCACTTTAAAATGTACTGTATTCAACTTTATATAAATGACTGGGTTTGTAATTTGATCAGTCTCATGAAACATTACATTTTCTAATCAAACTCTTCAAAATTTCAAAAGTAAGTTAACATTGAAAGTAAGATAACAAACTACTTACATACTGCATGAAGGATGTATATAAAAGAAATTAACCTTTTTCCTAACACTTTATTTGATTGAAAATTTTATTTTTGATATTACATTGTTTTTTCTATAATTATATGGTATGCTTTATCTTTTTCACTTCTATAATGGAAGAGTAAAATGACAAATTATCGTACTTTTCTGTTATAAGTACTAGAGTTGGTGCACTTTTGTTCTTGGTGCTGCACAGATACAACACATAGTGTTGGTGAATGAAATAATCGCTGACAATCATTTGTGTGCATTACTTTTTTCTCATTGCAGCGAGTTCTGAAAATGTGCCAAATGGGTATGACAATGATTGTAGTACTTAAACAGGAAGTACCCAAATTAATTACAAAAGCAGTTTCAGTTAAAATTTGTTTTCATTTGTTACTTGAAATAAAAAATGTTTTTTTATAAAAAGAAAGCAATAAATTATTTAAGCCAGTGTATATGACAAGTATTCACATCTGTATATGACACATGTCCACAATTAGGATAAATTCTTAAGAAGTATCCTATAAATGCAGCCAATTTAACCCTAGGAACTTGTTCAAAAAACAGAATGTTTTTGTCAAGCCTTGATTTTTGAGTACTATAAAATGATAAATTCTATAATTTTTTATCAAGTGGTGATGTCCACAGGTGTGTGACACTCTAGTTTTCGCAAAGTCAAACATAAGTTTCGTAGCAATTTTTCTTTTGTTTAATTAAAATTATCAACTTTTTTCTTTCTTGGTGTGGTGTGTGCGACGTTTTGGATTCACTGATTAAATAAAATAAATATTCATACTTTGAATCTAAATTTTATATAAAAAAAAATCTGATGTGTCCAACACATGACTTCCTTGCACGTCTATTAAATTAAAAATATTTTCTACGCACTTCCTCTAAACTTATTTGTTTGAAAGAGATAAAATATCAATAAAGTTTAGCGATTTCTAGCCAAATACTTCGATATCGCCAAGCTGAGTTCAATTTGAAAGATTTCCTTCTGACACTTTATTTCGCAATATTTCACCAAAAGCCGACAAACTTGAGATAGTTTGCGAGATTTTGGGGATAGCCAAAGTAGTCATTGACCACAGACTTTCAATGAATTGAATGCATCCATACACCTTAATGTATTTAAAGTCATTTGGCTCTGTAAATAAATTCCCAGTCGATTGCTGTCAAAAAAGATATTGAAAACAGTTAGATATTATAATATAGCTCTAAATACAAAAGTTCAAAATTCTACGGGTTAAAGTTTTAAAGTTATACAAAATACGAAATAATTTTTGGCGCCAAATTTGGCGATATTTCGGCGAAACGCGTCAATATCGACGACATTTGGCGAGATTTTAAGCATGGGCCAACAATGACAGATTATTGCCAAATTTGGCGATATTTCGCCAACACTCGCCAAGAACGATGACAAATGGCGATACTTTGGGCATGGACCAAATGACTGACTATCGCCAAATTTGGCAACATTTCGGAAAAACTCGCCAAGGTAGAGGACAGACGGCGAGATTTTGGGCATGGACCAAACAATGACTGTCTATAATTGTATTATATTGAAGATGTCCATAGACATTAAAGTACTGAAATTCTTTTCGGTGGTCCTGTAAATAAACTCTCCAGTAGATTGGAACCAAAAATCGAGATGCACAAGTAGATGTTACAACAATCTTATATATGAAATTTCATAATAGTTTTTGAGATTTGAGAGTTAAATATGCACACACGTACACCAAAAGTTGCCAAGCTTGGCGACTTTTGGCATAGTTCTTGAGGGAGGCACGTGACCGTGGTCGGGCCATTACCTAACTTATGTGGTAGGACGGTATTGTGCTTGAAATGGATGAATGCCCCTAAAATTGCCATTGACCGTAATGTATTGGAAATCTTTTGAGTGTTCCTGTAGCAGAACTGTAAATGATAAAGACACTTTTTTAAATGGAGAAATTCATTTTCTAACTCTTTACAGCATATATCACTTCTGAGTCGTTTGAAATAGCCCAATACCTCTAAAAATCGCTTTGATGAATTTCGGCCCATAGAGCGTAATGTATTTCGAATCTTTTGGGCGGTTCTGTAGATAAACTATACAGTCGAATGGAACCGAAAGGGGAGGTGCACAACTAGATGTTACAACAATCCTAAATATAAAGTTTCAACATTCTACGCCTAATAGTTTTTGAGATATGCGAGTTTAATGAATTTCGGACCATTGAGCGTAATGTATTTCGAATGTTTTAGGCGGTCCTGTAGATAAACTATCCAGTCGAATGGAACCAAAAGGGGAGGTGCACAACTAGATGTTACAACTATCCAAAATATGAAGTTTCGACATTCTACGCCTAATAGTTTTTGAGATATGCGAGTTTAATGAATTTCGGCGCATTGAGCGTAATGTATTTCGAA
Source organism: Cheiracanthium punctorium (assembly GCA_038373885.1). NCBI lineage: Eukaryota > Metazoa > Arthropoda > Arachnida > Araneae > Cheiracanthiidae > Cheiracanthium > Cheiracanthium punctorium. The sequence goes on from JAWZYV010014125.1 coordinate 24,851, forward strand.
TGTTTTGGGCGGTCCTGTAGATATACTATCCAGTTGAATGGAACCAAAAGGGGAGGTGCATAACTAGATGTTACAACTATCCAAAATATGAAGTTTCGACATTCTACGCCTAATAGTTTTTGAGATATGCGAGTTTAATGAATTTCGGCGCATTGAGCGTAATGTATTTCGAATGTTTTGGGCGGTCCTGTAGATAAACTATCCAGTCGAATGGAACCAAAAGGGGAGGTGCACAACTAGATGTTACAACTATCCAAAATATGAAGTTTCGACATTCTACGCCTAATAGTTTTTGAGATATGCAAGTTTAATGAATTTCGGCCCATAGAGCGTAATGTATTTCGAATCTTTTGTGCGGTCCTGTACATAAACTATACATTCGATTGCGACCAAAAGGGGAGGTGCACAACTAGATCATAGAACAATCCTAACTATCAAATCTCAACTTTCTACGACCAATAGTTTTTGAGATATGCGAGTTACATACATACGTACGTACGTACAGACGGCATGGAAAAACTGACCACAATAGACCCGCCGCTGGTCAAAATGAGTTGCAGACACCTTAATATGATCGTGCATGCTAGCCTACGATAAGATGCATCGAAAAAATTCTTAAAATTAAATTTAAAGGTAGTCAAAATCGTTTTTTTTTTTGTCGAAATTTGGCCCCCAAAATTTTTCGGGATCACATTACTTCCTTATACTACGTACAAGGAAGTAAAAAGGAAGAAAATCTGAAACCCTTTCAGATTTTAAATATGCACTAAAGTGCTATATATTAAAAGCATATCATAATTTATGTGTCATCTCTATTATTCTTCCTTATTCCTTAAGTTGGAAAGTGTATTGTTATTGATGAGCGTGCTGTATTTTTATTCCTTGTTGATTGGTTAAACTAGTAACAACAGTGTGAAATTTTATAAAAAATAATTCTAGAAAAGCTTAAAAAATTTCTTTCAGAAATTTAGCAGCAATCTCATTTTTCTCTTTCGTTCATTTTATTTTATTTTTTCATTATTTATGAAATACATGAAAAAAAATTGAGTATATAAGTGACTTATTTAGGTTAGTTTATAATGTCCCTAATTTTTTTTTATATTCTTTTCTGTGGATGGAATGGATATGGATATATTTTTTATGAACTTTTTGTTGTGTGTAAGGAAACCAAATTCAAAATTAAATTGTTGTTAGTAAGTGAAATATATGTATTAAAATTTATTTAGTTCATTAAATAAAATATTTTTTTCTGTACTTTCGTCCATTGTTCTTTTATCTTATACTACAGGTACAGAGTTTTAGGATATGCAAACGTAAAATTACTGATAAAAACATTAACTGCCACTGAACTTATCTTACTAAGCTTGGGGGTGGGGACATTTGTCCCCAGTGCTACGCCTATTGAGAAAAACAGACAAATATCTCAGAATATTGAAAGTAAATAAAGTAAAATATATGTATACACACACAAATATGAATGTGTATGTACATGTGTATATACCGTGGTGATTCAAAATAGATGTTAAGGCGATTATTTTTTAAGCCATAAGTGATCGAAACATATTTCCAATTAGAAAAGTTCGTCAAATTAAAAGTAGCTTTCAGATATGTTCCTGTTTTGTACTGGTAGTTGTATACATATTAAAATACAAAATTTAATTTTTATACGGTGCCTTCTTTCCCACCCTTTATATTTAGAAGAATGAGCCTAAGAAAAGTAAAAACAAATCCTGTGTCTCTACGAGGAATAGTGAGTGAGAAAATTAATTTTGAAAATGATGACTTACACTACTTTACCTAATGTGTTGCATCAGTTTTCAGTTGATAAAGGATCCCATTGTTGGGAAAAGCAAATGTGTTCCAAAGTGTGAAATTAACAGATGCAGTTTTATCTAAAATTTTATATATATAGATGATCGGTATTGCTTTATGAAATGAGCGATAATTTAGTCTTTTAGGGGGTCATCCACTAATTACATCAAGCTTCTAGAGAAGGAATTTTAAAGTGTAAAAGTGAATGACAAAATAATGGTGTAGGTTACTATGGTGTGGTAACTTTCACTAGAAACTGCCAAACATGCGTTACTGGAAAATTCTAGCTAAATTAGGATTTGAGGAGTCGACTGTGTCTGTTGAGTGACTATTAACATCAGTTGCAAAGCACTTACATTCAGGGTTTCGGACCCGCCCATAAACCCAAAAAAACCCTGGTGGGTTTTTTAAAAATAACCCACTCAATCAAACCCCATAGGGCCCTCATAGCCCTCACCATGGCCTATCGCCGGTCCTTCTCCAACTAAATATGAAAAGTAATAAAGATCTAGATTAATCTCAACCACCCTCGACTGCCATTCTTTTGGAAAAGATGAAATCTTTGCAAAGAAAGTGCTCGGCATACTTCACATAGATATAGCTACATCAGTGGCGTAGTCAAGGGGGGAGGGGATAGGGGGCTCCCATGAGGAAATTTTTGCCATACTAAATGTATATTCTTCACTCCCTTATCACACATGCGTATACATATATGTGAGTTGCAGTAGTCATAACCCGCTACGCCACTGTTATACATACCGATATAATCAATTCTGAAAAAGAAGAAAAAATATATATATAATGATATATACATATATAATCAGCCATCATCACAGAAACCTGTTACTAACATTTACGCTAGTCCCCTTCTGATGATGTCCGGTTTAATGTAATTTTTCAATTTGTTTTATGGATTTTGTCGCACTTAATTATTTTTTGACAATGACTTGCTTATATTTGAGGTTTTCTTCATATTTTTTTCATAATTGATTATAAACGCAGGAAACATATTAGAGCTGCAGTTTCTGTGCTCATGATTTTTTTAAAAAATCTTTCTGTAAGTACATATATATATATATATATATATATATATATATATATGCATTTGTTTATTTCTATTGTTTCGTAGGTCAATATTTTGCCTAGACGAAACTATTGAAAATAATACGAAATTCGGCATGTATGTGAATTTCATAGCATATGTGATAGATTGGAAAGCATTTTCTAAAATTCGTAACTCATGAGGGATAGGGGGCTAAAATGTTCTTTTCACATATCCTGCATGATCTCAAAGAAGAAAAGAGATATCCATAAAATTCTTGCTTTAAAATACAGCCCTCGTGAATGCCTAAAAATTGATTTCAGAGCATTTCGAATAGGATTCTTCATGTAGGGTAGATGTGAAAAAAGGGGGGAGGGTGTACATTTTTTTAAAGAAAAAAAAGTATTATTTATAAAATTGAACAAATATGGGTCCTATGCCTAGGAACACCTTGTTTGTAAATCAAAACTTGATAAAAATTTATTTGAGGTCTATGTAAGAAAACAACATTGCTTTCCGAACAACCCAATATATCTATATATATATGTATGTATATATATATATATATATATATATATGTGTAAAGTTACAATAAAATGTAACTAAATCCCAATTAACATACTTGGTGAACACAAACTGTATAATATGAAAAAACTTGGTGAATTTATTAAATAAACTAGGTTAATATATATATATATATATATATATATATGTGTGTGTGTGTGTGTGCTTTTAAATCAAAGTAATAAATAGAATGAAAGAGTAGTAGTTTTTTTTTTTCCTATTTAACAATTACCTCCTTAAGGTGAAGATGTTTAAATTATTTATTGTATAAACTCATTAATTTCACTTTAACCTCAAAGTTAAAAATAAATAAATAAAACTGTTGTTATTAATTTCGATGTTGATTTAAAATTTCTAATTTAAAACTAGTCCAGGTTTAATTTTTAAAAAGGAATATATTTTAGTTTAAAATTTTTGTTTTGAAATTTAATGCTGATTTAAAATTTTCCATTTTAAACTAATCCAGCTTTTAGTTTAAAAATGCATGTTATCAATTGATTTTTTTAAACATCCTTTAAAAGCAAAATTTATAATGATTTAATTTCTTCGCAGCACTTTTTTTTTTTTAAATAGATGTTTTTGCCGTCCTGGACAGATCGTTTGAAATTTCCAGTTCTTTTGTAGTTAGCCAAACATACGGCATTCGCGCCAATGCTGGCAACCATTAGTCTAAGGATCAGAGCAGATCAGAGGCGAAGTTCTTGCACATGCGCATTACAGTCGAAGAGAAAAGTATCCTTTTGAGTTCTAGCTGCTAGTCAACATACTAGATCGTACGCCGCCATTAACTATTAAACAATTCATCTAATACGTAAGTATATCTTGTACGTTCTTTAACTGACATTTACATTACTTGTTTATATTGATTTATGTATAATTTGTTTATATTGATATAAGTATTGTTTTTTAATGTTACCGATGCAACAAATATGCTGCAAATCAAATCAATATGCTTCTGCTGCGAATAGTTTTATCTTGATCGCTTCTACAACTGTGTGCTTTTGTCAGCAGTTATTAATTTATGTTTGCGATATTTCGTAAGAGAAAGTAAATCCGTTTGCTGTAGTGGCCATTATGTGAAACATGCTTGTATATTTCTATTGTTTGTATACATTAACAGAGCGATTTTTGTAGTACAGTATGGAACCTGTTATCCGGAATGGTTGGGACCGGGTGTATTCTGGAAAACTGAATTTTCTGGATAACTGGTTGGGGATTAACATGATATCTACTGATTTGATTGGTAGCATAAATGCTACTCTCTATTTTTGATTAGAATTAAACATTAATTGCATTTAAATGCATTTATGGAGCATTTAAAGAACTAGTCTGTTAAGCAACATTGATTGAAGAAAGTCTTCTCCATTGCATATTTCTAATGATAAGAGCAAACAGGTTAAACATGGGTTTAGTAGTTGTTTTTAGTGTGCACAAGCAGAGGCAATTAACATTATAATCACTTTGGCTTTCCAAAAACTTACTACGCTTGAACCGTGTTATAATGAACTTCAGGAGAACAAAAGTTATGTTTATTACACCCATTACCGGAACTGCTAAGAAATGAAATAGTAAACTTCATTGGTACAATACAATAATTGGATTTTTTAAATTTAAAATCAGCAAATCATTATCATTTATCAAAATATACTTAATTTTGTATGGAAAAGCAATACGTAAAAGCTCATATTCTTAAGGCTTATTCTGAATGTGAAATACAAATCTAGAGGCGTTATTGTGATAACTGGTAAACTGTGAGACCAAAACTGTAGTTCGTTATATACCGGGTTTGCTGTAACAGAGTTCGGCTATACAGGCAAGATCAGAAATGATGATATATCATATTTATAATAGCTATCTCATATAATGAAATATGGTTGTGAGAGAAACTACTATTGTTTTATCTTCAGCGTGCTCGTTTCCTATTTGTTTACAAGTAGCCGATCACTGTCAAGAAAAATCTGCCATCATAGTCAAAACAGACGTAGTCAAAAATCCATTTTCCATAGTAACGGCTGTATTAAATTAAAAAAAAAATTGTATAGCAAAAGTCGTATGGGCAATAAACTGTACTTGGGGGCGACCAAAATAATTTCAGATTGCCAGAGGGCAGCACAAAAAGAAAACAAAACACAGGATTCTACCCTTGGTTATAGACATTGCGGATAAAAGTTATTTGTGAAAATGTTTCATGTTAATGTACGAGCTAGGTAAAATCATACAAGCCGGTGCGCACCCCATGTAAACATGGCGACAGTCGCTGGAGCTTGGCCGCCACCAAGCTCCAGCGACTGTCGCCAACCATTTTCCACGATCAGCACATTAAAATTGCACATATATTCCACTAAAAATGAGCAACTAGTGGTCCGTTTTTAACTAAAAAAACCTCAGTGGATTCAGCAACCTAGTTGTACAGCTATCTAAACTAGGTAACCAGTGGCCCGTTTTTAACTAAAAAAACCTCAGTGGATTCAGCAACCTAGCTGTGCAGCTATCTAAACTAGGCAACCAGTGGTCCGTTTTTAACTAAAAAAAACCTCAGTGGATTCAGCAACCTAGTTGTACAGCTATGTAAACTACGCAACCAGTGGACCGTTTTTAACTAAAAAAACAACAGTGAATTAAGCAACCTAGTTGTACAGCTAATGTAAACTGGGCAAACACTGGCCCGTTTTCAACTCAAAAAAACATCGGTGGATTAAACAACCTAGTTGTACACCTCTTATAAAGTCAGTATGATTAGAATAGCACATAAATAGCACTTACGAAAACATAAAACACATCGAATATCAATTTAAAATTCACATTAAAAACCTTAAACATTGCAAAGATTCGTTAAAAAAGAGCACTTACCTTTATTTTTTTTTTAAATAACCGCTCAGAAATGTCCCCAACACCCACCGGCTTATAGCGTAACACCAGCATGCTTTCTTTTATTTAGCTCTATATTCACACCATATTTCTATCAAACACACACAAAAGAACGCTCCTTTTCCTTTCAAAACATAAAAAAACTCCATATTCCACACATAAATACTGACGACGAAATTCCCCGATACGCTTACTAATCTACGATAAAGAGTCCGTAAAACAGAATCAAAACCACAAGGAAAATCAAACATTAACTTAATCCACTCTATCACCAGCCACAAACAAACAACTATCGTCATTCAATTAGCACTGAATGAAAATCCCATACTTCAAAACATCCCGTGTTTCTCTTTGGTTACTTGTCTAAACAATCACCGGCAGGGTACTTCACTCCAGCTGAGCATCGCCCATGACGGCGCCAGAGCCAACGCCAAATCAATTTGTAAACAAAACATCAAAATGTAAACAGCACCGTATACGGAATATAGTCCACGAGCTATTTTGCTTCAATATTGTCATTTCTAAAACTTTTTGTTTTGACTTAACGCATTATTAATTAGTTTTTCTTTCTACAGAAAAAAGAAGTCCTCCCATGTTAAGTGTGTCCTTTGTGACACAGCTAGAGTGAAAGAACCTGAAGGCTAATATCATAGGTTTCCGAAAGACCCAATAATGTAAGTGTTAATTTTAGTAAGAGTATATCATGTGTTACTCATTTTGTAATGAAGCTATCAACAAATTCTTTATGTATGGTAATGTACAATGTAGGGATGCACCGAATATTCGGTATTCTGCCGAAGGCAGTATACCGCGATGGTTCGGCCAAATATTTAAATATTCGACAACTGAATAGCAAACAAATTTAAGTATTCCCCAATCAGTAAACAAATACATATTTTTTATATCATGAATGAAAGATATAGTATAGTACCATAGTACTAAATTGATTCAAGTTGTTACTAATATCACATGTGAATAAGCGTTAGAAACCCGTATAAAGTCCTCCTACCAAGGCACCCCCATCCTTGGCAGATAGTCCTTACATAGCGTTCCACAATCACACAAAAAACCAATATCCCAATGAAATTAGTTTTAATGTAAGAGAAAACACTCAGATGTTAAATTTGAATTTTGTTGCTGTTCAGTTTTTCTTAAATCTCATGACACATTACATTAACCTGTGCTATTACTAACTGATTTAAATTTGAAACAGTAACCAGGAAAAAAAAGAAACTCATAACATTAAGTATTCATAAATATGTGAAGTCAATTAACTGCTAATATTTTAAAAAGTTATTAATAATATATAAAGGAAACACACTTGGATATTGAATTTTGCAGCATTTCAGTTTTTGAAGTTTTACACCATATGAAACATTTTTTAAGAAAAAACTAATTAAATTAATCATTCTAATTAAAGTTTAATAAGTTTAATAAATTTTAACCAAGTATTCGGTATTCAGCCAAATATTCAGTTAGAATTTTAACCGAATATTCGTTTTTTATACATTTTTAGAAAGTGAATTATCAACCTTTCAAGTATATTAGGCAAGTTGGAGTGTATAGGCTGATTATTTTACCAACTATGCGAAAAATTCCAGAGCTGGGGCTCGAACCCAGGACTACCGCTTAACGTGCGGGTGCTCTACCACTGAGCTACTCTGGGACGATTCCCAGATGAAATTTCTCGCTTTTGAACCGTTGGCATTTATCATCTTCCTCTGCAAACCACAGATGGAACAGATGAAACAATTAATTCGCGACAACTCCATTACGCCGCGGAAGTTTTTTATACATTTTTAGAAAGTGAATTATCAACCTTTCAAGTATATTAGGCAAGTTGGAGTGTATAGGCTGATTATTTTACCAACTATGCGAAAAATTCCAGAGCTGGGGCTCGAACCCAGGACTACCGCTTAACGTGCGGGTGCTCTACCACTGAGCTACTCTGGGACGATTCCCAGATGAAATTTCTCGCTTTTGAACCGTTGGCATTTATCATCTTCCTCTGCAAACCACAGATGGAACAGATGAAACAATTAATTCGCGACAACTCCATTACGCCGCGGAAGTTTTTATACATTTTTAGAAAGTGAATATATCAACCTTTCAAGTATATTAGGCAAGTTGGAGTGTATAGGCTGATTATTTTACCAACTATGCGAAAAATTCCAGAGCTGGGGCTCGAACCCAGGACTACCGCTTAACGTGCGGGTGCTCTACCACTGAGCTACTCTGGGACGATTCCCAGATGAAATTTCTCGCTTTTGAACCGTTGGCATTTATCATCTTCCTCTGCAAACCACAGATGAACAGATGAAACAATTAATTCGCGACAACTCCATTACGCCGCGGAAGTTTTATACATTTTTAGAAAGTGATATCATCAACCTTTCAAGTATATTAGGCAAGTTGGAGTGTATAGGCTGATTAATTTTTACCAACTATGCGAAAAATTCATCGAGCTGTGGCTCGAGAAGATGATAATGCCAACGGTTCAAAAGCGAGAAATTTCATCTGGGAATCGTCCCAGAGTAGCTCAGTGGTAGAGCACCCGCACGTTAAGCGGTAGTCCTGGGTTCGAGCCCCAGCTCTGGAATTTTTCGCATAGTTGGTAAAATAATCAGCCTATACACTCCAACTTGCCTAATATACTTGAAAGGTTGATATATTCACTTTCTAAAAATGTATAAAAACTTCCGCGGCGTAATGGAGTTGTCGCGAATTAATTGTTTCATCTGTTCCATCTGTGGTTTGCAGAGGAAGATGATAAATGCCAACGGTTCAAAAGCGAGAAATTTCATCTGGGAATCGTCCCAGAGTAGCTCAGTGGTAGAGCACCCGCACGTTAAGCGGTAGTCCTGGGTTCGAGCCCCAGCTCTGGAATTTTTCGCATAGTTGGTAAAATAATCAGCCTATACACTCCAACTTGCCTAATATACTTGAAAGGTTGATATATTCACTTTCTAAAAATGTATAAAAACTTCCGCGGCGTAATGGAGTTGTCGCGAATTAATTGTTTCATCTGTTCCATCTGTGGTTTGCAGAGGAAGATGATAAATGCCAACGGTTCAAAAGCGAGAAATTTCATCTGGGAATCGTCCCAGAGTAGCTCAGTGGTAGAGCACCCGCACGTTAAGCGGTAGTCCTGGGTTCGAGCCCCAGCTCTGGAATTTTTCGCATAGTTGGTAAAATAATCAGCCTATACACTCCAACTTGCCTAATATACTTGAAAGGTTGATAATTCACTTTCTAAAAATGTATAAAAAACTTCCGCGGTGTAATGGAGTTGTCGCGAATTAATTGTTTCATCTGTTCCATCTGTGGTTTGCAGAGGAAGATGATAAATGCCAACGGTTCAAAAGCGAGAAATTTCATCTGGGAATCGTCCCAGAGTAGCTCAGTGGTAGAGCACCCGCACGTTAAGCGGTAGTCCTGGGTTCGAGCCCCAGCTCTGGAATTTTTCGCATAGTTGGTAAAATAATCAGCCTATACACTCCAACTTGCCGAATATTCGTTATTCAGCAAAATATGCTATTTAGTGCATCCCTAGTACAATGTAAATCATGGAAATTTTCTTAGAAATGATTGCAATTCTTTCCCCACAACATTTTTCAGCTTTACATACAACCAAACATGAACTATTACACACAATGGAGAAATCCTCCAGAAAATCTCTTAAACAGTAATTTTTTTTCTAAATGAATCCAAAATAGCAATAATACTTTGAAGATTTTTTTTTTATAAACTATAAAATTACAAAACAAATTAAAATATACAGTAAAAGACAATGAAAGGTTGTTTTAATTGATTGTATTTTTGTGAAGGGGCCCTTTAATTGGTTATAATTTTGTGAAGGAATTTTAGTCTATTGTAATTCTGTGAAAGGGCTGTAAAACAGACCTACACTTTGTATGTGTTGATCCCTGTCTGTACCCAATAAAGTTATTCTATTCATTTAAAAACAGGTAAAAACACATTAAAATCCATATGTAGCACTATCGGTGGCGGCCACCACCTTCTTCAGCATAGGTCTTGGTTCCAAATGGCCAGCTCTTCCTCAGCAGGGTGTTCCACCCAGGATCGATCTGCGCATGCGTCATATCATTCACAGCGCCATCTGTGGTTATAATCTGTAGGGCTTCCATATTTAGGGCATAATGACTGTTTTTGTAATTGGCGAGTTTTTGGCTATTGTTAAAGTTGATTTCTATGGGGTGTTCCTGGGCTATTTTTGCGAGGGCAGTAGTGGTTTTATTGAATTTAATGTCAGTTTGATGTTCCTTTTTTCGGTCTTTGATTTTTCGTTTTGTCATGCCAATATAGTAGCCCTGTTTATTGGTACTATTGTCTGTAAAGCTTAGTTTATAAATACCGGCGGTTTCATCAGGATTGATATTATCTTTATCACTGCGAATGCGTTTGAAAATATTTTGATTGGGTTTTATGGGTATTTTGATATTTTTCTTTGCGGCTTCATTTGTGATTTTTAGGGAGGCTCCCCTGCAGTAGGGAATGGCATTGGTAAATTTGAGTTTCGGATTTTGATAGTTATTAATTTGTTCCAGTTTTTTGATTCTCTTTTTATAAAGGTTTTTTACTATTGAATTTGGGTACCCTGCGTTTTTACATTGGGTTTTGATAAACTGGAGTTCTTCATTGAGGAGTGTTTCGTTTGAGCATACTGTAATTGCGCGATTGATATAGGATCGTATGGCGGCTATTTTAAATTTGTATGGAGTTTTTGAATTAAAATGAACTATTTCGTTATTATTGGTGGCTTTTCTAAAAACTGTAGTATTAATATTATTCATCAAATCTCTATTGATTTTGACATCTAGGTAGTTAATAGTGGCATTTTCCTCTATTTCTATGGTGAATTGTATGTTATTGTCTATTGAGTTGATTTCTTTGAGGATATTTTCAGTTTCATTTTTGTTCACTATTGCAAAGATATCATCTACGTATCGAAGCCAAGTTTTTATGTGGTTGGATAATTTATCAAATATGGCCCTCTCCACTAGCCGCATTTTCCAGTCTGCTATGACACCTGATATCGGCGATCCCATAGGTACGCCTTTCTTTTGTTTGTAGAAATTATGATTAAATTGAAAATATGAGTTGTGAAGGACAAGATTAAGTGCGCTATTTAATGTAGTGGAAGTAGAGCTATTATTAATGTTGGAGGTGATTTGTTCATTGATTATTGCATTCATTTCTTGGATATCTATGGAGGAGTAAAGGTTAGTAACGTCAAAACTGACGAAGCATTCCTGTGAGTTTATTGTAATATTTTTAATGCGTTGAATAAATTCTTCAGTTGAGGTTAGGATATTGTTACTTTGGGGCATGATATCTTGTAAGATGGGTTTTAGATATTTTTCCAGGTCATAAGTTGGTCCTTCACATTTACTGACTATTGGTCTTAAAGAGGGAGGGGTTTTATGGTCTTTGTATTTAGCAAAGATTCTTGGGGCTATGGGGGCAAAGTTAGTTAAATTGGGTTGTCTGTTATCTGGCCAGGATCCATTTTTGATTAATTCTTTATTGAAAATTTTTCCTGTTGGGTCTTTTGGTAATTTTTCTATTTGTAGTTTATTAATGGTTTCTTCCATCTGGGTGAGATAGTCATTTTTGTTCATTATTACTATTTTGCCGGTTTTATCTGAGCTTAGGCAAGTTATATTATTGTTTTTCTTTAAGTCGTTTATGCATCGGCGATCGGCGTCGTCGCGGGAGGGGGAGTTAAGTTTGTTGATAAGTTCTTGTTGGGCTATGATTCTTAAGTAGCTTTTGTCTGGAGGGGGGAGGTCGGCGATTGCGGTTTCAATGCTGGCTATTGAATCAAAGATGTTAATATTATCATCCAGGATATATTTAGGTCCTAAATTTAGGACGTCATGTTGCTGTTGAGTTAGATGGTAGTCAGATATATTTATATATTGATTTTCTATTTTTACGGGTACGGTTTTTATGTGATGTTTGTTTTTGAGCCAGAATTTTAATTTTCGACAGTGGTTACGTTCGTATGACTTGTGTATTTGATTAGCGAAAGATTGTATTTTAGATATTGCAGAGGTAAAGGTAGGTGTATCGTAATGAGACTGTAAGGTTTCGGTTAGAAAGGTTTCTGTTTCTGTAAGTTTTGATATGCGGGCGTATTTTTGGCGGATACATTTTCTTAACAGATGACGTTGTTGGAAACGAAGGGTTCTGAGATACCCATTAGGGTTTAAGTAAAAAAATTTCTATCACCATAATTTTTAAATTTAATTTAGCAGAGTCATAATAACTTGCAGTGGTAGCGTTTGCTGATCTTTCCCGGATACCTATGATTTTAAATTTGTAATGCTGAAAAAAAATTACTTTAAGGACTTCAAATAACCAGACTTTAAATTTATAACAAACATTAATTTTATTTAACAATTAACAAAAAAAAAACAATAACAGATATAAAATGACTAGGTAAGTAAATTGATGTAATTAAAAAAAATCATTTCATCTTACTAATTCTTCATTCCAAAAACAAAAGGAGATCATGGCAGCAGTACAATCTGCAAATTAAGAATAGGAGGTTGACACTGATTTATAGGATGCCGGGGGATATTGATAAAAACATGCAATTTCTTTGAATCCACATCCTTATAATTGATAACTTTATAACTGCTTGAAATACTGTATAATATCATGCTAAAAATAAACTTTCCTCAAAAATCGAAAGCTGTTAAAAATAAAAGTAATGCCCTTCCTGGGCAGAGGTAGCCTTCTTGGCTCATAATATTAAACTTGCATAGTGCTATGACTAAAACGAAAAACTCGAAACTGAAGCTGGCACGTAAGACCGCTACTTTTAAATGATTCTGCCGCGGACTGATACGGGGTAACGCCCTCTCCGATCGAGTGGTGAAGCGGCGGTAAGCAGTAGCCAATCAGGTTGCTCTATGACGTCACTCCAGCGTACACGTGCCTGCCGGCTCCGATCATGACGCAACAACATGGCGGGTTCGCCGATGTCTGAGTGTGCTGGAGGAATAATTGTTTATCTCAAAGTGCTTACGTGCTAAGTTTAAAATAAAGCAGTACTTGTGATTTTAAAGCATTTAAAAGGGGTTTGAAACTAAGGAAGGTGAAAAAGAATTAAGTTATAACTGCACAGGTATTTGAATGATAATTACTATTTAAATTAAGTTGAACAAAGTTGAAGTTAAGTTGAACACTTAGCATTTGAAATTTCTGGGCCAACATAGCCCCCCCTCTTTTTCACCTGACTGTATGTACAGAGAAAAAGAAACCTTTTAAGACAGGAAAACCTCCGGCATCCGTTATACAGACTATGTTCAAAGAAAGTAATGGAATTTCTCAAAGTCCATTAGCATATTAAGTGAACTGGAAAGTCACAAAAAATCATCAATACAAGGTTTTTCACACAGTATACCCTATAATAAATGCAAATATACGTACAGAATAAGTTGCAACACGACTGCACATTATATACAAAACACTTAAGCATTCAATATGTACAGAACACACATACGGGGCCCCGATTCACGCAACTTTCACACTTTGCACTTACGCATAGTACAGATAAATGCATAAATCTTCAGAGTATAAACACTTTTGCAAACAAGGGAATATTAAAATGATTATATTCAAATAACTACTCTGCAAAACGTATAAACACTTTTACCCTTACAATGAATAAACATTATGCGGAAACATTTTTAAAAGTTACCTTGTAATTTCAAATAAACACAGTGCAAGAACAATTCAAATAAACACTTTGCTAACAGTAATTGAATAAACACAATGCAAAAACACTTAGAAAGAGACACTATGCAAATTACAAAAAATAGAGCTCAAAACTAATTTGAGTACTACCCCCACCCATGTCTTTTAAACAGGGACATTTTTCATTTTAATTTTTGTTAAAGACGTTTGTAATGAACCTTTGTAAGTCATTTTTGGTTAATGGTTTTGTGAAAACGTCTGATAAGTTAGATTTACTGCCCACAAAACGTATGTGAAATTTTTGTGTATTGTACAGGTCTCTAATAAAAAATAATTTTACGTCTATGTGTTTCGATCTGTAATTCTCAATGGGCGATTTTATGAAATCTATTGCGGCCTGATTATCAGCATATAAAATTGGTATAGGTTGCTCACCTTTAATAACCCCCCTATTATAACACTCACTTAAGATGCCGTCAAACCAAACTATTTCTTTCACCGCCTCCGTCATTGACACGAATTCTGCTTCCATAGTTGACAAACTCACACTCTTTTCCTTAAATGTTCGCCAACCTATGGGGGACCTTCCTAATAAAACTAACTGGCCTCCGAGAGATGTTCGGTCATCCCGGTTAGCGGCAAAATCAGCATCAGAGTAAACAACAAGTTGGGGGTGTTCACATAGTAATTCCAATTTATAGTGAGTTGTATGTACTGTATACCCTAAAAGTCTCAACAGTCCGTCCCAGTGTGACATGCCAGGGTTCGACTGAAATTGACTAAATATATTTACCGCATATGCGATATCAGGTCTAGTTCTATTAGAAATAAATGATAGGCAACCTAAAATACTTCGATAAGGCAATTTAGACATTTCACTGATTTCCTCTTGTGTAGTTGGGCAGAATTTCTTGGAGTAAACTGACCCTTTTGCTATTGGGAGAGAAGATATGGGTATTTTAAAATGGCTAAATCGCTCATTTACTTCCTCAATGTAGGAGCGTTGGTTTAGCCAGACTTTACCACCATTTTCTTCAAATTCGACACCTAATAGTGTACGAGTTCTCCCCAAGACTTTAATATCAAAATGGCCTGTCAGTTTATCCAAAGCACTGTTTATTACATTTTGATTTTTACCAAAAATAACGAAGTCATCTACATACAAAATTAAAATTAAATAATCTTTAAAAATATATGCACAATTCCCCCATTCGAATTTATTGAAGCCCATTTCTAGTAAAGTATTATGTACCTCGAAAAACCATTGCTGACCACTTTGCTTCAAGCCATAGATAGCTCTGTCTAAACGGCAGTATTTTTCATTTTGGTCCTGTACCTCAAAACCAGGAGGCTGCGACATATAAATTTCTTCATTTAAGGGGGCGTACAAATACGCGTCTTTCACGTCGCACTGCAGGTGAGACCAACCACAAAAGGAGACAAGGAAAGTGAAAAAGAATCTTATTAAGCTGAAGTTAACCACAGGGCTAAAGGTCTCATCGTACGAGATGCCTTTTTCTTGTTTATATCCCTGGGCAACCAACCTCGCTTTGAATCTTACGACTTTACCAGTCTCGTCTCGCTTTAGGGTAAAAACCCATCTACAACCTACAGGCGTGACATTATTTGGCAGGTCTTCTAAATGCCATACCCCCCGATCTTTCATTATGTCAATTTCCTCCCTCATGGCCTTAAGCCACTCTTCTTTGTACTCTGACTTGACTGCCTGTTTAAATGTTCTAGGGACAACTACACAATCTAGTCAGCTTGAGATGCTCATACTGGTGGAGGGTTCACTGTTATTCACTATTGGGGAAATTGCATTTTCTGTTATAACCCCTTCCTCTCTATTTGAGCCTGAAAAATCAAAAAGTTCGGGTTTGTAAGAGATGTTATTTTTGGTGCAATACCTGGCGACATCATTCAGTGACCTTAGCCTTTGTCCTTTGCCCTCTTCAAAGTAATAAATGTTGGTGCGTGACCCATCCCTTCTGGGAACCGCCTTCCTTTCCCAATTTACAACTCTAGGGTCGGGCATAGAGTAGGGAACAACTACGTCATCAGAAACAGGATCCTCATCAGACACACCCGGAGTAATGGGGTAACCTAACTCCTCACCATTACTACCTGTTTGATCGTGAGAATCAATCGAATCCATTTCAGACGTGTTATCTGGGCCCAGCACCGCTCCACTTAGTGTATCTTTATACACCAAATCTTCCCGGAACGAGACATTTATTGTTTCAATAATTTTATTTGTGTCCGGAAACCATATCCTATAGCCCTTCGTCCTGAAGGCATATCCTATCAGGAATCCTTTCCGCGCCCTAGCATCAAGTTTGTGTGCCCGTTGGCGACGGGGTATTCCGGCGTACGCAACACATCCGAAGGGCTTTAAATGTTTCACGGATGGTCTAGAACCAGCAAACAGTTCACATGGCGTCTTATTTAACTTTGTATGGCATACACGGTTCCATGTATATGTAAAGTAAAGCATGGCATCGGGCCAAAAAGTATTCCGGGATACCTGACTCTTTCAAAATTGTTCTAGCACCACTAGCAACCGTTTGGTTATACCTTCCACAACTTCCATTCTGTTCCGGTGTGAACACATTGGTTAATTCATGTTTTATTCCCTTTTCTAAAAAGAATTTCTCTAGTTGCCTATTAACAATTTCGGATCCATTATCACTACAAAATGATTTAACTTTCTTGCCCAATTGGTTTTCGACCCTGGTAATGTATGTCTTAATGATGTTCTGGACCTCAGACTTTTCAGTCATAGGAAAAAGGGATACCTTTTTGGAGAAGTTATCAAGAATGCTTAAGAAATAGCGTTCTCCCATACGTCCCTTAATGGAATGTGGTCCCCACACATCGGCATAAATGAGTTCCAGAGGGCCTTTTGACCTTGTTTCATTTAAAGATTTAAAGGATACCCTTCTATATTTATTTATTTTACACGGCTCACAGAAAAGGTTTTCATCTTTTAAATTAGGTAAACCTGTGACACCTTCCTTCCTACTAGTGTGTATTATGGTGGAAGTACTTATGTGGCCAAATCTTCTGTGCCAGAGTTTAAGGTTTTCACTATCCTTTAAATTTGTTGAAAAAGAAACTGACTTATTGTTTTTGACTAATCTGGGAGAGACTTGATACATCCCTTCTTTTAGAATTGCTTTAAATACTAGGGTGTTACTCCCTTTAGCAAAAACTTTTACAGCTCCATCCATACCATGGAACTCAAAACCATGCATGTCTAAATGTGGACCAGAAATTAAATTTCTCCTTAATTTAGGAGAGTACATTACATCATTTAGAGTATATTTTCGGGGACCGAACCATAGTTTAATTGATCCTCTCCCCTCAATTGGGAAGTCTACGCCGTCTATAGCTACAGAAAGCTTTTCGTTTTCTAATGGAACAAAGTCTAAGAACAAGTCTCTATTGTTACAGAAATGATGACTTGAGGCTGAGTCAAAGATCCATTCGCTTCTTGAAGTAGTCTGGCTCAAATAGCTGGCAGAAACAAAAAAACTTGACTTACAGTTCGTTGACGCGCCACGTCGATAACCATAGGAAGGCTCCCTCCGGCTGCGAGGTCTGCAATTTTTACCCTGGGGTTTAGGTAGGTCCCTTTGAGAAGTTGACTCAGGACTAGGGCTCCTAGGACGGGCTCTTTGACCAGGACTGGAAAATCTGGGTCTACTGGATCTTCTGCGGCCACCTCTCGGACTCCACGTTGAATCGAACTGGGACTCCTTTACAGGGCACGATCTCTCAGGACACGAGTTTCGATAATGTCCGGGTTTCCTGCAACCGAAGCACACAAGCTGCTTTCTTTTCTGTACTGAAGATGTGGCATTTGCCTGCACCAAGGTATCGCACTCTCTTAATTGTAGGCGCACTTCTTCAGCATTCAGCGCATCAGTTATCTTTTTAAATGAGAAATCCTGTTCAGGCCAACTTAAAATTGATTGCACTATTCTATCGAAATTATTAGGTAGATATCTTAATAGTTGAAAGCTGACGTAATTTTCGTTGAATGTAGGGTCAATAGCATGTAGTCTATTGTAGACTTTGGATAATCTTGTGGCGAACATTAATACACTTTCATTGGGGTTCATTCTCATTTCACACAGTTCACTAAAAATGGTCATATGGTTAGCTCTTGTATCTGGATGAAAATATTTATTTAAAGTCGACCAAGCCACGACAGGATCTTCAATACCGTCCAGGATTCGACGGCACTCCTCGTTTATATTGAGATAAATCAAAGATAACGCCACATTTTTATTCCTTTCAAATTCTTTAAGGCATTTTAAATATTCAGAATTGTCTGCAGCTTTTCCAGGCTCCTCTACAGGAGGAGTGGGAGCACCCTCAGTTCCATTCACGACGTTCCAAACGTTCCTTTCCATTAGAACGAACTTTATGTCCAGCTGCCATGTCTCAAAATTTTGAGTATTTAATTTAGGAATACTATAAGTAGCCATACTCAAGTTTTTTTTTTTTTTTTCAAAAAAGTTTTTCCAAAAAAAACTTTATTCAAAGAACTCCTTTCAAATTTACATTTCAAAAATTTATAAAAATTTACAAAAATTACTTTTTACCGCCCCCCCTACTAAAATTTTCTTATACTTTTAAAATTACTAGGGCTTAATTTTTAGCTTTACGACCGCATCGGTCAAAAAAAATTTTAGTTATTAGGCTCCAAGCAAAGAGGAAAAAGCCCATAACCTTTTGTTGGAAACGAAGGGTTCTGAGATACCCATTAGGGTTTAAGTAAAAAAATTTCTATCACCATAATTTTTAAATTTAATTTAGCAGAGTCATAATAACTTGCAGTGGTAGCGTTTGCTGATCTTTCCCGGATACCTATGATTTTAAATTTGTAATGCTGAAAAAAAAATTACTTTAAGGACTTCGAATAACCAGACTTTAAATTTATAACAAACATTAATTTTATTTAACAATTAACAAAAAAAAACAATAACAGATATAAAATGACTAGGTAAGTAAATTGATGTAATTAAAAAAAAATCATTTCATCTTACTAATTCTTCATCCAAAAACAAAAGGAGATCATGGCAGTAGTACAATCTGCAAATTAAGAATAGAAGGTTGACACTGATTTATAGGATGCCGGGGGATATTGATAAAAACATGCAATTTCTTTGAATCCACATCCTTATAATTGATAACTTTATAACTGCTTGAAATACTGTATATCATGCTAAAAATAAACTTTCCTCAAAAATCGAAAGCTGCTAAAAAATAAAAGTAATGCCCTTCCTGGGCAGAGGTAGCCTTCTTGGCTCATAATATTAAACTTGCATAGTGTGCTAAAACGAAAAACTCAAAACTGAAGCTAGCACGTAAGACCGCTACTTTTAAATGATTCTGCTGCGGACTGATACGGGGTAACGCCCTCTCCGATCGAGTGGTGAAGCGGCGGTAAGCAGTAGCCAATCAGGTTGCTCTATGACGTCACTCCAGCGTACACGTGCCTGCCGGCTCCGATCATGACGCAACAACATGGCGGGTTCGCCGATGTCTGAGTGTGCTGGAGGAATAATTGTTTATCTCAAAGTGCTTACGTGCTAAGTTTAAAATAAAGCAGTACTTGTGATTTTAAAGCATTTAAAAGGGGTTTGAAGCTAAGGAAGGTGAAAAAGAATTAAGTTATAACTGCACAGGTATTTGAATGATAATTACTATTTAAATTAAGTTGAACAAAGTTGAAGTTAAAGTTGAACACTTAGCATTTGAAATTTCTGGGCCAACAGACGTTCAAAGCGGAAAAGTTCGTTGTGAAAATTTTTGGAAATGAAACGGTTATGTGATTGAAGAAATTTAGGCGTTATGTTAAAATAAAAGCAGTCTTCAAGAAATTTAATATTTATATATAATATAATATTAATATAATTTTATTTATTCCTCAATGAAGAACTCCAGTTTATCAAAACCCAATGTAAAAACCTCAATGAAGAACTCCAGTTTATCAAAACCCAATGTAAAAACGCAGGGTACCCAAATTCAATAGTAAAAAACCTTTATAAAAAGAGAATCAAAAAACTGGAACAAATTAATAACTATCAAAATCCGAAACTCAAATTTACCAATGCCATTCCCTACTGCAGGGGAGCCTCCCTAAAATCACAAATGAAGCCGCAAAGAAAAATATCAAAATACCCATAAAACCCAATCAAAATATTTTCAAACGCATTCGCGGTGATAAAGATAATATCAATCCTGATGAAACCGCCGGTATTTATAAACTAAGCTTTACAGACAATAGTACCAATAAACAGGGCTACTATATTGGCATGACAAAACGAAAAATCAAAGACCGAAAAAAGGAACATCAAACTGACATTAAATTCAATAAAACCACTACTGCCCTCGCAAAAATAGCCCAGGAACACCCCATAGAAATCAACTTTAACAATAGCCAAAAACTCGCCAATTACAAAAACAGTCATTATGCCCTAAATATGGAAGCCCTACAGATTATAACCACAGATGGCGCTGTGAATGATATGACGCATGCGCAGATCGATCCTGGGTGGAACACCCTGCTGAGGAAGAGAGCTGGCCATTTGGAACCAAGACCTATGCTGAAGAAGGTGGTGGCCGCCACCGATAGTGCTACATACGGATTTTAATGTGTTTTTACCTGTTTTTAACTATTCGTCACTTTGCTTTTAAATTCTTATTCTATTCTTTTTTGCAGGTCCAATAAATGAGCTGAAGTGTCCGGAAAGGAGTGGGTTATTTCATCATCCCCCCATGTGAGATACACCAGATTCCGGGTCTGTTCTGAACATTTTTCAGCAAGCAACTATTCCAACACCATGATGCTGATTCTGACAGATATAATTTGATGCCACACCACTGTGAAATTTCGACTTCAGATGATGAAATGCCATCCGTTAGTTCTAACTCTGTGTTTACTGATGTGCTGAATGATGAAGTTTAAATTTTACTCCAGGTAAACTCAGCGAGTTATGTTGCGAAAAAAGCTTGCGAGCAATTTAAGCGCAATGTTTGTAAAAATGATTTGATGGTGAGAAAGAACTTTCAAAAAGTACAATGTTTTTATATTTCAAAAATTACAATATTGTTAAAAATGGGTTTATTGAATTTGAAATTCATAAGTATTATTCCTCAAATGTTGTTGGTACATTCTTTCAGACTTTTTCTTTTTTTGTCAATCTCATCCCTAACTTTCTGGAAAATAGTAGTGAATATTTATATTTCTTACTCCAGTTTCTTTTTTCCCATATATTTTTTTACTATGATATTGTTAAAACAGTGCATTACTTACAAAGCTGTATTACAAAACTTATTCAAAAGTAAAATTATCAAAAAGAAACAGCCATAGCAAAAATTATTTGTTTTTATTTTCAGAATTACTTAATGCAAGAATGTAGAAGCATTAAATTTTATTTTTATATTAGGAAATGTATTTACTATTATACTTAAATATATATACATCTATATTTATTTCTTTCATTTTGGCACATGGTAGTTAATGGAATATATACTGTGTAAAAAAACAATCTGTTATTTTATCTTAACATAATTAAGAGGGTATGTCATTAAGTAAGCCATATATGCATGTGGCATAATGCTCAGTTAGAAATAAATCTATTCAAAGAACAGTGATAGATGACCAAACTTAGCTCAGCATGATTTTCTCATCTGTTTTTGTCTATTGAAGCAACAGCTTGGAGGCAAGAACCAAATGATAAAAAAAATTTTGCAAATAATTATGGCATTCAGTGTAAGGTGGTATTATGAATGACATAGCTAAATTTATGCAGCTAGAATACGGGCTGAAGAGCACATAAACATTTGTAGGGCCTGTGTTAAAAAATAAAATTGTTTCCAAGTGTTTGTCATCATAATTTATTTTTCCTTATAATTTAGAATTTACAGTCACACAATATGATCGAACTTGCATCATTTTACTTAATGACTTTCCATCATATTTTCTTTTTCATATTAAATAGCTGCCAACTTGTAAGAATTTTTACAAAATGTACAAATGTTTATTTTTTCCCTTGTTTTATACTAATGCACTATAGGAATGGATCACAGTGTAAATATTTTTTGTTGATAAAAATCATTCAAAGCGACAGATGTTAAAATTTTCCTTTTGCATTTTAATTTAAATGATTTTGAGTGTGATGCAGAGAGCCAAGAGTTTAAAAACCTACTACTCAGTAGTTGCAGAATTTTAAGTGGATACCTTATTAAAAAATTTCAAGTAACCGAAATAAATTAGTTTTGTTTTCATTATTTTTTTTCTTATAACTTTCACTTGCGTAAAATTTTACAGTAATTTGTAACGATTGACAGATTTCTCTTCAGAGATCTTGTTTTTTCTTAGTATTTTTATTGAAATGCATCAATTTCAAAATATTACGCTAATACTTTTATGAAAACTGACATTCAATGATTTTCACTGCTAGCTTAGATTGGTCAAAAGAAACAACAACAAAAAAAAAAGTATGAAATTTGATCCAATTTCAGTATTTAGTTACTTGAGAATAAACAAATAATAGAAATAATAATTTCTTTATGATTTGACATTTGTGCATGCACAAAAGCAAAATGTTCCCTGATTTTTGGATATTTTTATGAAATTCCCTGATATTTCCATGATCTGTCACCACCCTGTGCTAGTATTTAGTTTTATTATTTTCCCACTAATCACTAGTCAAAATTATTTGACAGTACCAGGGGCGAGGCGTGAATATATGCCATGGTCATCGCTGCTTACAGATTTATCCCCCTCTTCCCCACCAGCGCAAGCATACATCCACACACTGTGTTATAAGTTCTAATGAAACGACCGACGAAAAGAAAATTTTGATCATGGTGTGATGCAAATAGTCAAAAATATTATGTTCATATATTTTATCAACATTTAAGTTAAATATTTAGTACAAAAATATTTAAAAAAAAATTCCTATTCTAGTCTAAGCAGAATTTCTTATTTGATTCGGTTGATTACTGATTCATTTTTCAAAAAACACATAACTCAAAAGAAATACTAGACGTTGTCATTGGACTATAATTTATTTTTTATGTAACACAATATACATAAGATCGAACACATTAACACATTAAATTTGTCTTACACTCGAATACTTTAATGAGGTGGTGTAAGAATAAAGAACATTTTGGGTGTACTTAAAAGCAAATAAGATAATCTAACGTTTGAAAAAAAAAAACCATCCTAAATGGTTATTTGTATTATTTATTTAGATATTTAATAATTAAAAATAATCTTAAATAGTTATTATTAGTAGTATTTATTTAGAAATTTATTAATTAGAAATGGAACATTTTTTATATGTACAGATATTGTACTTATCAAAACAGTAAAGAATAATATTCATCCATTATTTGAAAATAAAATCTATTCTTATTTTGGATGAATATTTTCCGATTATTATGTCGTAATTATCTTTGTCTTAAGGATGCCAACATTTCTTTCTCGATCGACAGCAATGAAATATTACTCATCAGATTTTCACTTTGGGTGAATCTCTTACATGTGTGAATTCTTTTTAAAGCATGGGTCTTCTAGCCTCCGACAAATAGTCCATTTTTTGATATATTCAAATTACAAATGCATAGGACATTTTTTTTAAATATAGAAATTTATTATTTTTTTCTTTTTTCGCATTAAAGTATTTATCAAAAGAACAAACAAAATATTTTCAACATAACAAGTAATTTTATTATATTCAGAATAAGTTACATGAAACAGCAGTGCATTTTCTTATTATATAAAGAAATGACACAAGAATTTCAAGTAAGAAGAGACAAGAAATGATTTAATTTCAAAAATCATTTAAAAAAATGATTTTATTTATTTTAATTTAAAACCAAATTAAACGCATCCCACAGATAGACATTGCCGTTCTGTAATTCGTTCGTGTCAACTTTCACATACACACGTATTTATATATTTTTTGTACAATCAATCAGTTCAGTCGCCTAGTGGTGTTAAAATGCTGGTTGGATGCTATCTTTTTAGAGATGACCTGACTCACTTTTCACCGTATATTCCTCCCGAAATTTTCGCGCTATTTGATTGGCCAAGGAACTGCGCACGTCATCGGACGAGATGCTCTGTTATCAGCGCATCTCTTTTCAGGTCGGGACGATTTCCTTTATGACCAAAAGATGGCAGCAGTAAGAATCTTGTATAAACGGAGGTTTCTCTGCGAAACCAAACAAGAAAATAATAAAATTACCTTATAAGCCATTCCTCCCCCCCCCCCCCCCCCCAAAAAAAAAAAAAGATTATTCTATTGCGAAAATTTTATAAAATTGGGTTTTTAAATACGCTGAATTCAAGTTCAAAACTCTTCGCATTTTTCAGAAACCTGCTACTCATCTGCGCATCGTGCGCGGACTGAAGGCTTCGCCCCTGGACAGCACGTCTATGGCCCAATTAAACCTATCTGGAAGTTTTTTTTTTTAACAACTTTTGATCACTAATTTTCTTTTGATTGTTCAAACTACATTTTTGTGAACCTAAATTACTACCTCTGCATTGAACAGTTCTTTAAAAATTCTTCTCACCCCCATTTTCAGAAGATAAATAATCTTGCAGACTTACAGCTAGTGATTTTTACTTTTTATTAAATATTCGAATAATTGTGAAAAGGTAATGTTTTCTTTGATTAATTAAACATAAAAAATTTCAATGGTTTAAATTGTTTAAGTACAATTTCAGATCAGTATGCTATTCAAAAATTAAATCATTTTGATGCATTTACTGAAAACTAGATTCTTTTTCTCTTCTTTCTTTCTTTCTTTTTTTTTTTGGGGGGGGGGGATAGGTGTGTGTGCCATTTTTTATTGTAATTGTTTTATATTTCTTGTCTCCCAAATATTTGACTTTTTTTCCCTCTTTGTTTGTAATGGATCCTACAGATACATTTTTCTTTGGGGGGGGGGCATTTTTTATTGTAATTTTTCTTATCTCCTAAATATTTGATTTTCTTTCTTTGTTTATAATGGATCACATAGCATATTTTTTTCTTAATGTAGTTCAACCTTCCTTGTGTACTGTCCTAATCTCAAATCGCAAGGGTTGTGCTGTAAATACATAAATTATTTACAGAAACACAGTTTGTTGTATTGTTTTACAAAGCCTATTTTAAATTTGTTAAACTCAGCTACAATTCTACTTGAAATTTTGTTGCTTGTACAGTTATTTGAATTATCTGTTTTCTGTATTGACTATCCAAATAAAATATAGTTGAAACTTTATAATGTCTCATACTTCATTTTTGTTATTGTTTTAACATATAAACATGCAGACTGCTTATATAAATAATTCCAAGAAAGGTCTACCAATTTATTACATATATAAGGCCCAATTAATTAGTTTTCATTTATCTTAAAATAATAATAATAATTTAAAATTGATGATGTACAAAAAATACATTAAGTTTATGCACATTCACACTAATAACTTCTACTTTATGGTGTTTTTTGTGCTACTGAAGAAATTATCATCCATATTTATATCTTTTTAAAATAATTGAAGTTTTCGTATATACTTTTCTGTGCATAATGCAGTATTCTTCAGCAGAACAAGTCTTAAATCATAACAACATTTAAGGACAAGTTTGGTTCCTATGAAATTGTTATGCTGATGCCACATTTTAAATTATTTTACTAGGTGTTTTGAATAGTGAATTATGAGAATAAGTATATCTTTTTTTATTTCAGCATACATGGTAGTTATTAGTAAATATTAAATATAAAGTTCAACTTATTTCCCAATTGTTGCAATAGAATATACACATTTTAAAAGTGATGGAGCACAAAACTGAAGTCCATATCACATTATACAAATTTTTATTTTATTTATTTATTTTTTTTAACACTGTATTTTTACCCTAAAAGTATAAACTTAAACAATGATATAAGTTCCTGATTAAATCGATATTATTTCACTGATCCTCATCTGATTTTATGATTAAAATAAGTTTAAACAGCGATTCTCATTACAAAATAATAACAATAGCAACCCTTGCTCCAAGTTAAAATTACACCCAAAAGTGTTAATTCAAACAACTGGATTTGGATTAAACCAATATTCAATATTATTTCATCGATTGTTTCCTGAATTTATATTTAAAAGAAGTTTAAGCAGCGATTCCCGTAACAAAATAATACTTAAAATAACCTAAGTTTCATAAATAATTTTTTCCCAAAAGCGTAAACTAACAATAGTCTAACTTTAATCACACTTGTGATTGAACTTTAATCAATGGTCAAACTTTAATCATAATATTATTTCGCCGATCGTTCAGCGAATTTATAATTAAAACAAGTTTAAGCAGCGATTCCCGTAACAAAATAGTAATTAAAATAACCTAAGTTTCATAAATAAATTTTTTCCCAAAAGTGTAAACTTTAACAATGGTCAAACTTTTTTACACCAATATTATTTAGTTGATCGTTATCCGATTTTATAAATGAAAGCATTTTAAATGGCGTTTCTTCATTAAAGGGGGGGAAAATAACTCCCAGCTAACTCAAAGCAAAGGCGAAAATAGTTTCGGATCTGTGTTTGAGCCCTGTAAAGTTGTTTTTTTTACCATCACAGTTTCCGCCAACGCCGCACATGTTTCTGCTCTTACATTATCCCCATGAGAGCTGGACTTCTTCATGCAGTGGTTATTTATATTCTTTGCCCTAGCCAACCTCGCCAACATCCGAAATGGAGTTCTGCACATGTACGTAAACTTAGGAGAGAGAAAAAAGTATCTGCCCGGCGACTGGGCTAACGCTAAAGGCTAAAACGAAAACTTAGGATGCAGGACAATTTTAAGAGTTCAAGAGATTTTTCGAAGCCATCCAGTTGTAAAATTAAAAATGAGATGGTTGAAGGAACTTAAAATTAGCACTTTAATTTAAAAAGGAAAGTTTCTAATAATAATGCTGCGATGATGTATAAGTGTATCATTTAATCTATAAATAAATACTTAAATGCGATTTCAATTGAAATCTAAACACATTATGAGAAACAATTTTGTGTACATCATTTTCAGTATTCTGTATTGAAAGTGAAAAAAAAAAAAAATTAAAACATTCTACATAACGGTCTTTAAAACTTATTTGTAGACAAATTTTATACCTATATTAAAACATGTTTTTAACCTTCCTACTATCCCCCCCCTTATTTTTCATATAAACAAGATTATGTGTTTTATTAATTGTGGGAAAGTTCTGTTGTGTTGAAAGGTTAAAAATAGGCAAAATTACTTGAGACATAAAATTTAGAGCATCGATTTTTTGTTATAACAAGTATAAAAATAAGTATAAAAATTTGTAAATTTTGATTTTAATATAAAATAAGATACAGATGAACTTATTTTATTAAAAATAATAGTATTAATAGTTACTATTTCATAGCCCAAGCATTATATGCACACCCTCTTTTTTTAGCTAAATGATTGTTTCAGTCAATTATTCAGTGAAAACCTATCATTTAAGTGTGACCTATGTATGGATGTTTGCTGATCCCAAGAAAAATATAGAGCCGATTTTCAATTGGAACTGGTAAAAGAGAATGCCTTCCTAAGTGAAGTGAAAATCTATTTCATAATAAATAAATATTCTCACATAAGCATTCAAGACCATACCGAAGGGGGTAAAACAGGTGGTCCATCCTCCCTCCCCTTCTGAAATTTAAAATTTTGTTAGCAAAATAATAATGAAGTCTTTTGGTGAAATTTCTGCTGTTTTCATTATTTGTTAACTCTCTGAAATTTTTTTATGGTTACAACCCTGTAAGCATTACGAAAATAAATACAGCCAAACCTGTCTATCTCCTAACTGTATACCTCGATAACTCTGTGTCTCTAAATTTCTCTACAGTATGATCAAAATTCAATGTATTTTTCTTTCTTGTTTATCTCAAAAAAAAATTTCCTTCAAAACCTCTATCTCAAAGTTACGCACTTATGTCTGTAATTTACATTACAAACATTAGTGCTTAAAGTATAACTTTTTTCATTAAAAATTGAAAAGAAAACCGATAATGCATCTAAAGAGACAACAAAAGAAGCAGAGAAGGCCATGTAATACTGAATTGTTTTTAAGACTCTGGTAAATTTTGTTATAAAGGACTCACCGCTCTCAGTAACTTTAGAAAGCTATCAGAAACAAAGGAATTTAGACCTCGAGTGCCATTGAAAGACTATTTTTATTGTTAAGATACATATTTAAGTTTTTAAGTGTTATGCATGTATGTAAAATAAATCTAAACCACTTATTTTTCTACAGCAAAAGCAAATAAAACATTTTCAACTGACATCTTTAAAAACCTTTGTAATTCAAAGCCTCTCGTCTTGTCTTTTTTCTCATGAGATTCAAAATAGACAGGTTCGACTGTACTGAAATACTGTGGAGCATGTTACTTGAACAGTTATGGAATGAAATTAACGATTGAACATTAAATAATATTGAAATATTATCCTTCATAATATTATTTTTGCCAATCATTTTGTCATTTCATTATCACTTTGCATCAGTATTAAATAATGATTTTTATGTTGCTATAACACCTTTCTGTGTACGGTGGGATATAAACATTCCTTTGTATGGAAAAAAAAAGTTTTTTAATGAGAGCCCCCACTCCCTAACTCGACCCCAGCACAAATGTTTAAAAAACAATTTTAATAAAATTTGTCTACAAATAAGTTTTAAAGACCGTTATGTAGAATGTTTTAATTTTTTTTTTTTTTTTTCACTTTCAATACAGAATACTGAAAATGATGTACACAAAATTGTTTCTCATAATGTGTTTAGATTTCAATTGAAATCGCATTTAAGTATTTATTTATAGATTAAATGATACACTTATACATCATCCCAGCATTATTATTAGAAACTTTCCTTTTTAAATTAAAGTGCTAATTTTAAGTTCCTTCAACCCTCTCGTTTTTAATTTTACAACTGGATGGCTTCGAAAAATCTCTTGAACTCTTAAAATTGTCCTGCATCCTAAGTTTTCGTTTTAGCCTTTAGCATTAGCCCAGTTGCCGGGCAGATACTTTTTTCTCCCTCCTAAGTTTACGTACATGTGCAGAACTCCATTTTGGATGTTGGTGAGGTTGGCTAGGGTTAGCTTTCGCCAAAGGAAATGCACCTCCTTCCGACGAGAGGCCTTTAACATCTCCCGACTGACATATACATCCATTTTATGGAAATAAAATAGGATCTTTTACATTAATTTCATTTGTCTCGGAGGGGGGGGGGTTGCCCCTCTGCCCCCCTTTAATCCGCCCTTGGATGTTGGTTTCTCAGAAATAGGACGTTGTATTAGAAGACATCTAATTCTATACCTGGAAAATATTTTATTTGGGGGAATATGGTAGCAGATGCAACAATAGACGCTTTATAGAATCGCTATCAAACTGCAAAATCCTCTAATTTATTTGAATCAAAATTTGATATTTTTTAATACCGCTATCTTTTACTGTGTTTTTGCCCAAAAGAAATCTAATTTACGTTTAAGCAATTTTCAAAAAATTGTCACAATAAATTTATATATGGTCCCTTAACTCATGAAAATAACATATTTTATTTAATATTAATTAAACTACTGAACGTAAAAAATTGAAATTTTGCACAGACATGTAATATTACTTTCTGCATCTATTTCCATCAAAATTTGGCTAGTTCTCTATTCATAATTTTTTTGAATATTAATTTAAAAATTCATAATTAATATTTTATTTAAAATCACAACATTAAATTAGGTTTGGGTCATTTAGTTCTAATAGTACGAATATAAATCAGCTTCTTATTATCAATATTTTTTTAGATATGAATAAAAGTATGAAAAAATATTTTGACATAGGGGGAGGGGGATTTTGGAAGCTACAACGGAGTTTAAAAGCCAAAACTGTAATAAAAGGCATCACTCCTAGAATAAGTCCGAAAGAAAGCCCTGTAAATTTTCCTCTGTACGCACCGTCAGTGAAAATTCCCCATTGCACATCCCCATTTTCCCTTTTCTTTTTCTTTCCAGGCAAGCTGCACTTCTTTGATTAGTGACTAGCTCTGGAAGCAATTGAACCAAATGCTTATTCCCTCCTGGACTTCTGCAGCTAGCTGCTTCGGTTTTCCCCCTTCTTCGATTGCCCTTTTCTATAGAAAAACGGGAAGAGGTGGAAGATGGGATATACATTGCTTCCAGCGAGTGTGACTGTTGCGCTGTCCTCAAACTAAACTTTCTGCTTCCTCGCAATTTTCTCTAGTGGGCGAAGCATTTTTAAACTTAATTTTATGTTGGTTAGAAATATTTTTTGATACATAAGAAACAATTGGCAGTAAAAAGAAAGTTAAATTTTGGAAGGGAAGCAATGTTTCCATTACATACATGGACGCTACGTCCCTGTTTATTGTGCTTATAGTTCCATCCAAGGGCATAGCCAGAAATTTTTCATGGGGGGAGGGTTACGACTACTACAACTCATATATATGTATACGTGTGTGTGATAATGTAGTGAAGAATATACATTTTGTATGGCAAAAATTTCTCATGGGTGGGGGATTATGACCCCCCCCCCCCCTTGGCTACGCCCCTGGTTCCATCCATTTCTTCTCATCTGAGGGCGATGTGCAAATTTCTTTTATGTAAAGTTTCTTTCTATGATCCTGCTTTGGAAAGAAAACTAGTCTTTTGTTTTATCAAAATACAACTTAAGACAGACTCATTTGCCTTAAACACAATATGCATATTAAGGTTTCCTCCCTGTATGGTCTAAAAAAGGCAATTGTCAGGTTAAGCTTGGGGTCAAGTCCAAATCCAAAAGAAAAGCCAATCACTTTGACAAAGGATTGTTGATGACAGTAGATGGAAATTTATGTTGTTTTTCTGAAGCCATTTTTAATAAACAATTAAATCATTTTTACAAACACTCAATTGTGCTACCACAAGACTTTCTTAAATCCAGAGGCATATCTAGGGTGTCATGGTAGGTAAAGCACATACCATGACCGACACTTGAGAGTGGGCAAAGATGTCCATTGGGAAACTGGCATAAAAAAAAGGTTTCAACCGGTTTGCTCCCATCAATGCACGATGACAGTGATTCTCCCTTCTGTGCTCATCCTTGCTTCCTGACATGGGTCTTTGAATACCTGACATTCATCCTTGAAAACTGCAACCCTCTTCATGCACTCATGTGCAAATGCTGGCTCACAGCAGGGGTTTTTAAAGACCCCTACAGGGGAGCAATGATGGGCACAGAAGAAGGACTTGATGCTACTGGTTTCTTGTAATGATGGGAGCGAACAGGTAAGTCCCTAAATAAGTTCAGGAAGACACTAAAATATTTATTTTCAATCACTGCCCTATCCGAATTTATAGGATCTTTTTCATTTGCACAAAGAATTCGCCCAACAGAAACCAATATTAATGGCCATCAGTCCCATAGCCAGGGGTGTGTGTGTGTGTGCATTTGAGGGCAGTGGTGCCCCTGGACAAATTTTTGTCCCCCCAAATTTGCAGAATAGATAGAACAGTGATTTGAAAAAATAAAAAAAGTTGAATTAAAACAATTAAGCATTTAAAAATTCCCAAATCCTTCTTTATCACCACCAAAGTAAACAGTGACAATTTTATGTAACTACTATCATCTATTGCACATTGTTCTGTTGTCTTTATATTGTTGCAGAATACTCTGTTTCCTGGGTTTGCCATTCTAAAGTCCAGTTGGTGTAGAAAGTTCAAGTAAAAAGTCACTTGTCAGGATGGAACACGAACTTTATTGCTTTTAGAACTTCGTAGAATAATCAGCTGTACAAAATTCACAGGCACTAATTGCCAGTAGATAGTATATTACAGTCCACTCACCATTGAAGCTCTCAGAAATGCTGTAATTCTCACACAAAATAAAGCACTTCCACAGGTAAAATTCAGTGGAAATATATGAGCAGGGCCGGCCACAGGGGGGGTGCTGCGGATGCAAGGCACCTGGGCCCCGGTTTCAGAGGGGCCCCCAAATCCGTTTTGTATTTTTTATTATGCCTCTCTCTCTCTTATCGTGAAAAATATAAAAGATTTCTTTAAATTAAAGTAGACTGATAGTGTTGTCTCTGCATCTTTCAGAGCTAAACATCATTTATAAAAGTGTCTTTCTACGAACAGTATTCTTTGACAGTACACCCCAGCTCTCATCAAATGTTACTTACCTTCGCACCTTTCACCGTGAAAAGAGCGAAAACATCAGTTAGAGAAAAATACAATTATCAGATCTGGACCATTAGTCATAACGACCGCTCATTATCGAATTCTTTGAAAAGAACCGAAACAGGAAGAACAGCAGAAGAGGCCTTTATGTTATCAAAACCAAGGATTGATTGATTAATACCTGTGGCTGTGGGGCCCCCCCCCTCTAAACTATGTTGATATGAAGTATGGGTTTAGGTGTTATCTCGCCGCAAGAATGGGGGAAAGCAGTGGCCACTTGCTGGCTAGCTATTTCCTGTGTTCCAAATAAACCACGCGAAAAGGGAGACTGCCATTTACACCCACACACGAAACGGACTTAGGGAAAATATTCTTCCTCCCGTTCCTCGCTTGTTGCCATGCTTTCAATTGAAATAGAAAATTTGTCATGCAGGGGCTTTCATAAGCTATTTATTTATTTTATTAATAGATAGGCCACTTTTCAGTGTTTTGTAACTTCAATTTTTGAAACTTAAAAAAAATTTATTTGGCGTGAACCATAATTAATATGCACAGTATATATCGAAACATAATTTGTGTTTCAGAGCCGTACACCGGACATGGACGGGAGAGCTGTACGAGTTTTTAAAGTGTTAAATTCCATGTAGAATTTTTCATTTTCGAAAAAGCTGCCTTTATTGTCTTCTATATATATATATATATATATATATATATATATATATATATATATATAGTATAATTTAAAAAAAAGGAATAAAAATGGAATATATATATATATATATATATATAACTATACCTAATGTAAATTAATTCCTAAATTATTTTACTTATAAACGAAGAAAATAAAGGTAGCTGTTTCCAGGGATGTTAACTCCAACACTCGATTTGGGAGCACCCCGGGAGCAGAAAAAATTTCATTTGGGAGCACCTCGGGAGCAGAAAAATTTCATTTGGGAGCAGAAAAATTCCATTTGGGAGCACAAAAAAATAGTTTCCGAGAGGAAAACTAAGATTCGAGATCAGAATTAACATGATTTTGGAGCATAAAATTGAAGATTAAGGAACACAATAAATGCATACAAGAAAAGCAAAGTTTGCGAGCAAACACCATTTGCTAAAAGCAAAACACTATTTGAAAGCACTTTAGGAAAGCTGTGGAAAAAAAAAAAATGGGTGTATACAGGCTATGCTATCAGCAACTTGGTAAAAACAATACATATCAGGAGTTAGCAACCTTTCTGTGGTTAAGTCATTTTTTTCCTACTCAAGAACCATGAGTATGATTTGTATGCGGCTTGCGAGCCACAGGTTGCCAATCCCTGTCCCTTTTTTTTTTTCTTTTTCAGAATTATTTAGGGAATCTTCCTCTCGAAAAAGAGAGCACAAATAAAATGAAAACTAAATTTTAAAACAAAAGCTTCCATCTCATTCTTTGGTTCTATTACAAATCACAAGTAGTACTAAATGGAGATTTCTGAAAACCTAAATATTATACCTCTAATACAACAACACGTAATTGGTAAGCAGTATCGAAAACAAAATAAATTTGATGGTTAGAATAATTAAATGTGTGTACTTTCAATAGTATATGCTTTTGTATCAATAATTTAACCTCATCTAATATTTACATATTCATCTATAATACTTGAACAGAATATACAAAGCAAATGTAAACAAAAAATATTTAATGACTGTTGAGAGAAATTAAGAATTATGGGAAGTTAAAAATTAAGATTATGAGAAATTAATAATGAGATTACAAATTAAGTATCATAAGTTATCTAGTTTTCTATTTATTCTTTTTTTTATTTTTATTAATTTCTTCTTGAGCTTTTTCATTTTCTTCTAATAGTTGTAATGGTATTGCAAGTCTATCCTTCCCTTCCGTTAATAGAATCTGTCCACTTTCTATAACAGCCAGTGGCGGCTCGTGACCTGCTTCAGTGGTGGGCCAGAAAAAAATTGTGGCAGTTCAAATCGGGAAAATACATATACATAGAGCTGTGGCGGATCGTTACCCATTTCAGAGGAGGGGGCTTTTTTTTTTTTAAGTTCGAAAAGGTAAAACATATGAATTGCTTTTGTAAACAGTGTGAATACATAAAAACTTTTCGAATAACAAGTTATGAAAGGCGTATTGATTTCTCCTTTAAGTTTACATTTAAAGACAGCAGCATACCTGCCAACTTGTACGGTTTGGCCGTACAATGTACGGATTTTAGCTTAGTTGTACGGTTATATGGCCGCAAGGCAAAATTGTACGATTTTTTGGCAAAGTTTTGGCTAATGTGATTTTATTTACTATATTTCAAAATTTAGTGGTTTTGTGGAGTATTTTAAAATTTAAATCACCAATTGACGTTACGTCGAACGTAAAAACACTAGATCCTTTTATTTCCCATATTTACGCTAACTCCCCTCCCTCTCCTACCTCTTCTGCGTTCTTCCACTGATACGCTGTGTTACTGTTAACCCGAGAGGGAAAATAGGAATTCCCTCCGATCTCCGATGCTGCGAAAGCTATGATTGGCTCACAGATTTTTTTTTCCCCTCCCACCCGCCGCCTTGCTTGTGACATGTTAGGAGAAGTGAGATGGGAGCGTTCGTAATCGATATGCCGAGTGTCCATGCTTTGTCAAAGTTTGCTGCTGCGCATGCATGGAGGTGGATGCGCATTTGTTTAATATCTCCCTCCCAATACTGCTTGGCTCCCATCCATAAGCGCAAGAACAACTTTCAATCACAAACACGTGTTGATGAAATTGTCCAGTGTAGTTTGAAGTTGTGAAATATTAATTTGAAATGTCGAAAATTAAACATAAACAATATAATAAAGTTTTCCTTGATTCTTTTACAAAGGAATATCCGTGTATCGTCAAATCGCAAAGGGGATGCAATTTTGCTTTTTGCTCAGTGTATAGGACCGATATCAAAATTGCCTATCAAACATGAATAATCTTGCTAAGTAGCAAACATAAATAATCTTGCAGACAAATAATTTTCAGTTGTTGTTGTTGTGTGTGATTATGGCAATGCTACACTAGGGCGATCTGCCGGGGGGGTTGGGTGCCTTTGCAGGAGGACTTTCTAAGGGGTTCTAACGCGTATTCACGTTACATCTGGAGAAAACCTACCAAAACTCCGGATCGACAGCCGCGCGATGGGACCCGAATCCGGGACCTTCACACTTCAGCCATCTACCACTTTCAGTGGCAGAACCACTTGTGCCATGGTGAGGCCAAATCATTTTCAGATATAGTTTATTTTTTAAATTTATTTCCAAATATGTGCTCACATGAAGTATGTGGAAATAATGTTTGCAAGCCAGTAGATGAAGTCAGGGATGAGCTTCAATCTCAATTTTGCAAATTGATAATTTGCCCTAGGAAGTACAATCAGAAGAAAGAATGGACAAAAAATGGGCTAAAAATTGAGATTGAGAAAATTAACAGCTGCTAGTGGGAAATTTAAATATGATTGAATGTTATGCTAAGCATATTGACTGTACCACACAGTAATGCTGCTTGTGAACGTTTGTTTAGCAGTGTTAAGAAAAATAGAACACTATTTCATAGTTTTTTGTCTAATGAAACTTTGGAAGACATTTTAATTGCAAAAAGTAAACTCAAAGGCCATTGCTATGAGCAAGACTTTGATAAGTATTTTTTAAAAGCAGCCAAATCAGCTACTTATGAACATTTGTACTCTAAAGATACCAAATAAATGCCCCTCCTTTCCTATATGTGCATATGTATTAAAAATAGTGTACTAAATCTGAATAGTAATTTTAAAAATTGTATTTGCTTACATTTTATCTTTAGTAGGCATATTTATTGCGTTACTGCGTGACACCGTGGTATTGTAAGATTTTCAAAAATTGCATGTTGGCAGGTATGCAGCAGATTTATTTTGCACCAAAAAAACAATTTCCTCCATTTTTCTTTCTCAAAAAGGTACAATATCAATTAAAAAAACAATGCATGTGTACATGTTGAAAAATGAATTGGTCCATAATGTTTCATCTCCAAATAGCAAATCGTGCCCCTTCATAAACAAAAAACGGTGCCCATTGCAATACTTGTTTGCCTATCTGGCAGGCCCTGATTGAGGTGACTAACAAAGCCCGACTGGTCCGATCCGGGGCGGGTAGAATGGCTTCGGAATGCAGCTTTCGTACGCAGTTTGAATCTTGCTTTACTGCTAACTAGCTTTCCATACACACTTTAAAAGATAAATGAGCGTGGCAAAAATTTAACAAACAGTCAAAATGACGTATTCGGCGCAAAAATCGGCTAAAAGCACAGTTTGGCGCAATATTTGTGTTTTGGCACACTCTGAAAGAGTCAAAATGACGTATTCGGTGCAAAAATCGGCTAAAAGCGCAGTTCGGCGCAAGAATTTGTGTTTCGGTGCAGAAATAACATCCCTGTGTTTCGTAAATGAAAAATTCTACATGGAATTTGACACTTTAAAAACACGTAAAGCTCTCCCATCCATGTCCGGCTCTGAAACACAAATTATGTTTCGATACATACTGTGCATATTAATTATGGTTCACGCCAAATAAATTTTTCTTAAGTTTTAAAAATTGAAGTTACAAAACACTGAAAAGTGGCCTATCTTATAATAAAATAAATAAATAAATAGCTTATGAAAGCCTGCATGACAAATTTTCTATTTTAGTTGAAAGCACGGCAACAAGCGAGGAACGGGAGGAAGAATATTTTCCTTAAGTCCGTTTCATGTGTGGGTGAAAACGGCGGTCTCCCTTTTCGCCTGGTTTATTTGGAACGCAGGAAATAGCTAGCCAGCAAGTGGCCACTGCTTTCCCCCATTCTTGCGGCGAGATAACACCTACACCGAAGTACGTTTCACGCGTCTGGTATTAATTTGAAGATAAGAGTACACAAAGAATAAAAAATGACCTGCATTTGGTTACCTTTGCAAGCATGGGAACATTTTTTTCCCCGTTTACAATTGTGCAAATGTGTTGGTCAAATCCTATTTTGCAGTTACTCCTTCTCTCAAAGTTACTAACCGAAGTTGAGCCATTGACTTGAGCTTGGTGACTAAATTTGGTGATATTTTGCCACATTTAGTGCCAAAAATATGTCCCCAAAAGTGAAGTTACTGAAGGCCTAGGACCAATATTTCTCGAGATTTCTAGAAAGTGAATACATTTAAATGGGAAATCAAAATCTTCGGTATGTCCAGTTCTAGTTGACCGATTTTGATGTAACAAAAAGCAAAATTTAACTATTTGAAGCATAGAACACGAATTTTGAACTATTTTAAGCCCCAGAACAGCGGGTTGCCCGAAAAATTCGTAACAATATGAATCATCATTTATAAGAGAAAAGAGGCTGATACGATCAGCCAATAAGCACATGGATTTACATTCCGTTGGCCATAATTTGGGATTGCACAAATTTCTTATTAAAACATTCTAATGGCTACAATTTATTATTAATCATAATGTTCCCACACTTAACCCTCTGGCTGATCATCCCGCGATTTTCGTGAGCAGGTGTTTTTCTTCCTATATTGAGGAGAGCATCCTGCGTTTTCACCGTTTAACCAGTAAAATAAATTAGATACAGTTTTAGACGCTTAATTTAGGTTTTGGCCAACACATGTCGTTAGTCATCCACTAAATTGCAGAATTTGAAGGTAATACTCAGTATGTAATGCTCTAACTTCACTTGTTTGCCGCCTTGTCTAAGCAGAAATCGTTCAGCAATTGACAGAGTATATATTACGGATGATTTATGAGATTCTGAAAGAGATTTTAGTTGTGATAGTGATAGTGATTTAGATTTTTTGGACTGCTCCTCAGATGGCGATGAATCTGACCATGATTCAATAAGCCTGCAAAGTGTTAGGCGGTGGTGCATTTTCTTATATTATGTAATAAACTGAAATCAACTGTAATTCAATTGAAATTTATTTAAAATTTTTTTTATGTAATAACATCTGAAATTGGTTTTTCTGAAGCTTAGTTTCTCATGATAAAAATCTATATTAAAAATCTTTTCTAGAAAGAAAAAATGCACATTTCAATTCTCCAATGTATATAGATTTGAAATATGGAAAAAAAAAAATTACACAATTTTGGTCCAAAAATTAATCAGTTAGAGGGTTAATCAATCTCATTGTTTTAAAATAAGTCAAATATGCCTGGAACTATATTTCTATCCTGTTTGTAACTAATCTTAGAATTACCACGAGATGGGACACTTATCTCATTAAACTTTTTTTTTGTTAATGTTGCTAACAAACAAGATACTTTTTAAATTTTACATTATGTCATAAAAAGAATTAATATGCCAATAAATACAATTCATGTTTTCATTTTGGTCTTATTTCATTACCCTTAAATGGCCATTGTAACCTTCTGCTCTTTGTTTACATTTCGACCGCAGAGCAGACATACATAAATAGACATTTTACGAAGATTTTTTTTTTTTTTTTTTGAAATATACATTATAATTTTGAAAAATTCAAACTTTTTTTTTTTTTAGAAAATTGATTTTGAAAAAAAAACATTAGTATTTTTATATTTTCACTACAATAAAATTGTTTTTTTTTGGGGGGGGGTGAAAAAACTAAAAAGATTGTTTACTTTCAAAAATATAGAATTATTAAAAGTTTATATGTGAATTTAAGTGACAAATATTTTGATAAATATTAGTTGCTCCAGATAGGGATTCTAAAGCAGACCAAATACAGTTGAGAGCAAAAATCCACAAAGGTCCGAAATCCGCACACCTTCTCTGATGTAAATAATGAAATTCGAAGTCACCCGTCAGTGATGAAATTGTTTAAAAGTGTCTTGAATCTAGATAAATATGATTCTGATGATGAAAACTTGGGTAGTAATAATAATAAAATCCATTTGATAAAAGTTTAAAGTTAAGAGAAGAATACCTTCAATTTTTAGAACAGCAAAGTTCTGTAACAAAACAAGAATTAATGATAATATACAATTTGCAAAAATGAATAAAGAAAAGAAAGAAGAAAAAAAGAAACTGAAAATAAAAAAATAATAATATTTTAAAATAAATCACCATAGAACATGCTTTCAAAATTAGAAAAAGGAAATTTTGAAACCATTTGCTTTGCTAGTCTTCATGTAATTTTCTTCTTTTTACTCCTATGCTTTTGTATTTAATGTGAAAATATAAGTGTAATACTTTTGACTATTTTTAGTTCATTGTAATTGTATTCTACTTTTTTAAAATCAGAAATGTAATGATTTATCTTTTATGGCCCGAAATCTGCAAAATCCTAAAATCCCCACGAGCCACGGTCCCAAGCTGTGCGGATTTCTGGCTCTCTACTGTATTTAAATTTGTATTTGTTTTGTTTAACTTGCAGAAGTTCTTCATTTTTCATATTTATTCCCCACCCCCCCCAAAAAAAAGAAACTTTGCTGAAGAATTTTAAGCTATAAATAAAATATAACCACCTAAAAATAAATTTTACACTGTAAGTAGAATTTTTTTTTTCAAATAATGGTAGCACATGTTTATATATACATATAATTAATAAGTAAAACACGAATAGTTTCTTATAAAATTCATAAATCCACCTTTTTAACTGTTGATTAGAAACTTAAAAAGTTTGTGTAGGATTTACATTCTGTAAAGTGGTGTAGAAAATTCTAGACAGTTTTTCCACTGAGAGTACTTCACAGTTTTTTACTATTCTCCTATCCAGCATCACAAAACAGAGAAGAAGATGCAGAACAAGGGGGCTTGGGATTAGTTGACTGAGGTTTTTCTTTAGTACATGTTTGTGCTATTTTACTTCTTTATTGAAAAGCAGTCTCTCATCTGACTTTTTTGTGGCACTATCCAGTAAAGCTTTACTTGCTGTGAAAGTCTGGCACAATGAAGCTTTTCTTTTTAAAGAATGTTTCGCCAAAAAGAATTTTTCTTTTGAGCAAATGATTTAATTAGCAGGAAAGATTCCCATATGGTCGCATATTGCTCTTTTGGATCATTTTGGGTGAACTATGGCTGTTTTGTAATCAACTGGGTAATATTTTCCATTCTTTTTTTGCTCGCTGAATTTTCGTTTTATCCATAAATTGCATAAAGCATTTTCTGTGATATGGGTAGTTACTATCAGCCGATTTCCCCAAGTTCTCATCATCCTTGACACCTTTTAAAGCATTTAAATGCTCATATAGTCTTTTTCTTTGCCACCAAAGAATGGCCATTCTTGCATGCACTGTCTAAATTTTTTAAAGCTTTTGTCCGATACAAAAAACCAATCTCTTATCCTGGGTCCATAATTGGATGTGAGGGCTACGAAAGAGGTACACTTCCAATATACCTGCAAGTAACAAGTATTACCCTAACTTTCAACAGCTGTCTTCTGAAAATATGCACAGTTTTACTGAAACCTAGCTGCTCTGAGATTTTTGGTTTTTCTTTGGAATGCAATTCAGAAAATACTTTCATACTGCAAGACATTGCTGCAGCAATCTCTCACGCTTTAGACTATGACACGAACATGGGCAAGGTTTCATGAAATAATTTTTGGGAAGTTTCAACTCTTTCCGAATTTGTTTGCATAAATGTTATCATTTTGGTTACTTATAAAATGAACAATAGACCACAAAAGGAACTTTTGATGCCTCTTCTCCAAACTCTTAAAGACCTTTCAAAGAAAACATAATGCAATATGTGAATATTGCAGGTTACAATACTAATAACTTTGAATAGCATGCATTGTTGTGTTAATCTTTTCAGAAACAGACTTGTTTACATTTGCACTGAAATTCAGGAAGTAAAGGTACACTTAATGCTTGGGGAATTTTGTTGCATAAAATATCTGTTCTAGATTTAATAAAAAATGTCTTTAACTCCTTGACATCTAGGACATACGATGTGTACGTCCTGATTTTATTGAAGGCGACCATCAGACGTACAGTGCATACATCCTGTTTTATTTCTAAGCAAGATGTGTCAATGGATGTATGTATGTTTCTAATTCATTTTCTGATTGTTTGATTATAACTAAATAGCAAATAACAACAATATTCTCAATTCATTTCATGTGAAATATGAAAATAAAAATTTACACTAAACACTGGTATATACGTACGCACTTGCAAAAAGCGGTCTGGGTGTCAAGGGGTTATGTATTCATAAAAATCTTACTCTTTGATCTGACCAATATCTCACACTAATTAACACTGCCCTCGCCATGCAAGTTGGTTATCTCATCATGAATTAATGCAAAACGTGCCCTTTCCATGTCTAACTTTTTTTAATCATTAAAGTAAATGGCCAGAGCTTTGGTACTAAGGTAACAATTGTTGAAATTTTTCAATCTACAATTTTAAGCAGCATTATCTCCTCACAGACTGAAAATAACATACTAAAATTTAAGTCTAGAAAATTTGTTCTTTTCTATTTAAATAATATTTAAAATTTTTACTACTAATATTTTAAATTAATACACATAAATGGATTTTGTCAATCCATTGGAAGATGCATAAGAATTGCTTGATGCCACACGTTTCAAGCATCAAATTAATTCTGCTGCAATTTGTCAGTCTCTAACTCTCCACAGTTAAATTCTTTTTCAAAAGACAGAATTTATCAAAGATATTTTTTCAGTTAAGAAAAAGTTGTTTACAGATAGTACGCAGCGCCGTATAATCTGCAGTAAAAATGGGAACATCTGATATCGTTTCACTTCATACTCATCCAAATGAACATACAGGGCCGGCATGAGGTTCTGTGCAGCCCATGGTTCACACACATTAAATATTTATGGAAATAACTTCAATTATTTCTAACCATAGTTTTCAAAAACATTTATATTGTAGTTGTATTTTTGCATAAACTAAACAGAGAAAGAGAAGACTGCTGAACTGACCCTTTTTCCAGTAGGAAAAGAAAATATTAATTTTAAGTTAAATAGCTTACTTTTTAAACCTCCCCCCCCCTCGTTAAAAAAACAAACCCAAGATCGGGTTTAGCGAAGCACGGGGCCCTGTGCCATCACACCATTTGTCTGTACCTTGCACCAGCTCTGTTTATGTACGTCCTAAATATTTTAGAGACATGACTCTTAAAAAAACACATATATATAATAAACAACACTAAGAAGCAGTAGCGTAGCCAGGATTTTATTTTGTGGTGTGTGTGTGTGCAGCACCCTCAGGCTATGCCCCTGCTAATGCGTATTATTCTCTTGAAAAGGAAAATTATTTTTATTAGTTTTAACAGGATGCTCTGTTAAACAGCTTTGTTTTTCTTATCCGCTCTGAAGTATTCAAACAAAAACAAATGTCTAACTTGAGATCCCTGCTCTCCAAATGATTTTGCTGTTAAGCCATCTTTGAGTGTTAAAACAAACATTATTTCAGAATTATATACATAACCAGATACTTGCTATTTATTACTTTTCAGCTGTCTGTTCGCAAGCTGCTTATTTATGGATGGATTGTGAAAAGTGCAGAAGAAAAATGTTTCAAGTTATAGAGAAATTACATGTAATAGAGTTTTAGCATAGCAATTAAAACAACATATTTAAAACTAGGACTGCATTAATGCAAAAGAAAATGAGTTATACAGTTATGTATGTCATTCCATATTTTTTTCATTCTAACAAAATATAATTAATATAGATACTTTTTTTAAAAAACAGAATGTTTAAAAGTATTTACAGTTTAGTAAAAAGTCATTATTTTAATGTTAATTAGAAGATGTATTTTTCTGGAGCCACCTGTTATCGAATTTTGTTGTAAATTTTGTACTAAAAATTTTTGAAGATTTAAAAAAAAAAGGAAAAAAAAAAAAAGAAAACAGATAATCTGCAGCGACGTATAACACACATCTTAAAATTTTAAACTTTTCCTTTTAGAGATAATCCATAGATTATAGACAGGAAAATATAGTAATTTCCTTAGATTGGCATCATAGGCAACAATGTTTTTGAATAAATAAATATTTTTTTTTCACTGAAATTTTTTCAATTTGCAAGTTCAGAAATAAGCCAAAAAGTTTATTTCAGTTTTTGTTGTCTTTAGATTAATACAGGTTTCAACAACCATATTTAAGCAGATTTCAACAACCACTGATGAGGAACATTTCTCTAATAGTTTTGCAGGAAAAAAAAAAAATATTTAAACGGTACAATTTTTTAGGAGGGTTAGAGAGACAGTCTCAATCTAAAAATACGAAATGAAACTATAAGTGGTAAGACATATTTTCAACACATCTT
Organism: Cheiracanthium punctorium; assembly: GCA_038373885.1. Classification (NCBI taxonomy): domain Eukaryota; kingdom Metazoa; phylum Arthropoda; class Arachnida; order Araneae; family Cheiracanthiidae; genus Cheiracanthium; species Cheiracanthium punctorium. The sequence continues at coordinate 68,356 of JAWZYV010014125.1, forward strand.
CACAAAATACTCAAGGATAAAATTATAATAGATATAAACAAGCAATAATATAAATAAGTTGATATTCAAGCTCAGTAAAAAATTTTAACTGTATTTATGAAGTTTTTTATTAAAATAATTAACAAAAATTTAAAAATGCAAGCTATAAACAAGATGAGGTATTGTTTTACATGCAATGCATATTTATACATGAAGTTTTGAATGCAACAGCAAATAATTGTAGCAGATATAGTTTATATTTCTTAAATATATCTGTAGAATGTACTAACGCTTAAATAGTTGAAGTAATGTACTAATGCTTATATAAAGATTTTTATGTAGGCACTCAATGTGCTCTCGAAATCCATCCTGATCAGATTCCTGAAAGGAAAAAATATATATATATATAGGGGAGAGAGAGACAAATATGCAAACAAAGTTAAAAAGAAAAAGAAAAGATCTCATACAGTGAAATGTAGTTTTAATTTCAGCATACACAATAAAGTATGAAAAGAAAAATATGTAAAAACATTCATAAAAACATTTAGTGTGCAAAGTTACTTAACAGAGCTTAAATTTCATTCTTCATTTTGAGGAGTGCATAAAAAATACCTGAAAAACGTTTCCAGAAGGATGAAATTTTACTTTATACTTAACTTGATTTTATTCATACTTTGAGAAGCTTTATATATATATATATATATATTAGGGTGGATCGAAAAGTATAGGGAAATTAATTTTGGCCAAGGGTGGAAAAGCTGCGTATTGAGTGTTTTAGTTGACAAGTAAATATTTTTTGAAATCCATCTACATCTTGAGGTGCCCCAAATGTCTTAAATATAGTTTAAAATTGAAAAATTTTGAAGATTTTAAAAAACTAAGAACATTTGAAACTGCTTTTGGTGCAAGATCATAAAGTTGTGACTTGGGTACATTAGTTTATGCATTTATCTATATAAGTCTGTCTGTCTGAACAACCGTCAGATCTGTCGAACGGTCTGTTCGCTATACGCGTCCAGACCGTTCGACGGATCTGGACCAAATTTGGCACACTGACTAAAATGGACAAGAGAAAGCTAATGCCGTAAAAATGAAATTAATCGGATCAATAGTTTTTGAGTTATTTTATGTTTTGTAAGGTTTTTGGCCATTTTTCTCGCATTTTACGTTAGCATGAGCTAAATTTTCATCTGAACACTATATTTTTTTATATCATTGGAAACAACAGAGTTTTCTTTTTCAAATAAAATTTGTTACAAAATTGTACTTACATTTGCCGACTTGGGAATTTTTTAAAGGAAATCCTGTTTTGAAGAAAATTTATTGTTCCTGGTGTCATTATGTAAAAGACAAAACACACTTGATAATTAAATACATGTTTAGTGCCAGATATCCGGCAACTAAAGGAGCTTTGGATATCCGATTTCTGGCAAAATCACTGTCTGTTACATCCCTAGTGGGAATCAAGAGCAGACTACAAATAAGCTGAAGAAATAATAAAATCTTTACAAGTAATGAATGACCATGCTGAAAGTGCTGTTGCACTCATTCAAGAATATAGTGAATTGGTGACTCATGAGGAAACTCAACTACAATTCCTGCTTCAAGTTGTGGAAGAACATCGAAAAATGTACCCAGACTGTAGGAAAAAATCTCTGTCTCAGCCTTTGCAAACAAAATAAAATTTTAATATTCATTATTAGAAAAATTCATTATTTGTATAGCAAATTAAATAGATTTTAAAAATGATATAATTAGTTACATTATAAATTGTATCGTTTACATTACAACTGATTTTTTTATTTTTGAAAATTTTCAGTCAATCGAGCCACCGTTAAACATTAAAATTTATTGCTCAAACTTTTTATATAGTGTTTTTGTGTCAAAAGGAACAAAATGAAAGGGTGAGACTCATAAAAACAATGTTTTTAAAAAATCATGCTTTTAAGCTCTACCCTAATAAAATGCACATACCAATTTTCGATGCTTAATTGAAGATGCCAATGAATTAATAATTCCAAGAATGTATGGGTTTTTGAAGATGACCCCAAATCAACAATGGTGAAGACATGAGCATTTAAAAAAGTAAGGTCTGTTTTCTTTAGAAGTACAGAATTGGCTAAAGCCATGAAGCTGGAGGGACGGAAGACAGCTACATCTAACTGGTATACCACAAGTGTCTTCCTAATATTCTTCAAGAAATGAATGTAAGGGGACTCTTGCTTCATTATGACAATCTTTTCATATGGTAAGATTGACAGTGGAATTTCTTGAACAAAAACACACCAAAGTGATAGAACATCTTCCCTATTCCCCTGATCTTACTATGTGTGACTTTTTTTTTTTTTTTTTTTTTAATCTAAAGAAAAATTTATGTGGTTGTCATTTTCACTCTAATGATGAGATTAATGAGGCTGTAAAAGCATATTTTGTATTGATTCCACAAAATGGATGGCTTAAAGCTTTTAAACTTGCCTACAAAAGTGCATTGATGTTGGAGGATTACTTAGAACACTAAAAAAATTTGATAAGTTTAATTTGTATCATTTAGCCATATCTTAAAAATTTCAGTGTCACCCATATATGATTAGCAAGAACCCCCTTTATACAACTTGGAAATTCCTAGAGGTTCGCAAACCACTGGTTAGAAACCGATGCATTAGATTGATAAAAATTAAATATGAATAAAATATACTCTAAAGCAAAATAATTTTTAAAAATTGCTTTAAAGTAAACAGTTAAAACTTTTAACACACATTACCTAGGAAATACTTACACTGTTTGCATCATGTAATGTCCCACTATGACTGGAAGAAGTTGTGTATAAAAGTGCTGGATGCTTATGCAAGAGAAAAGAATTTTCAAAATTTGGACATTTTTCTTTCAGTTTGCAAATGACTTTTGTTGGAGATAAATAGAAATTGTTTTCATTTTCACGGGATGTACCCAATAATACATACTGGATACTCCGTTCATATTTCTTATATTCACGAACAGAAATTCCCGCAAATGGATTTCCTTCGTTTTGCATACTCTTACATTCTTGAGCAAGTCTACAAGTAAAAAAATAACTACATTAACAATGTTGCGTTATAGAATTAATATATCAACACAATTTGTTTCAAGGGCAGACATACGAAGTTTTTAAAATCAAAAAGTCTAGTTTCTTCTTCCTTATAAATTGAAAAAGACAGTTCTTATGCACACATTTTTAACATAAAATGCTTATATAATCAATATAAGCAGACATAATAATTTATTTCTTTTCTTAAATGTCATTCATTTCCATATAAAATCAGCACTATCCTATTACTTGAGTTGTATAAAGTAAGTAAATTCGATTTCAAAATTTACCAAAAGAAATATCAGAAAATATAAATTGTTAGTCAAAATATATTTGAGTGTTATAAGATATCTTATAACGTGAAAAATTGAAATAATATTTAATTTTGCACCAAAAATTTTTTTTATTCATCTTAGGTTTAAATTTTCCTGCATTATTACAAGATAAATAATGAACATCCATTCATATATTTGAACATTTTAGAGCAACTTCTGATACATTATTTCCAAATCAAATGCTCTCAGATTGTTGAGCCTGGTCAACTTGAAAGAAAAAACAACTGAACTAACCAGCTAAAGAAAACTAGAGAAACTTGCAATTCCTCAATAAATTTTTAAAAAGCTTGAGAAAAGGAAGAAAAATCCTCAGGATCTATGTACGGTCTAAAAGCCTGAGACTCAGGCCAAAATTCTGAAATTTGTTTACCATAACGGGACAGTTTTGAACATGGAAAAGTGACTTAAGTCAAAATATTTGCTGCTTTATAACTCGGAAAATTTTGCTCGTAGAAGGACGGATTTTCTTTAAATTGATCATCAAATTGTATAAAGAAAAATTTTCTAAATATAACTGATAGGACCGGGGGACTGTATAACAATTTAAATTCTGTAAATTTTATAGGTATTGATTTATTGACTTCAATTTTATCTGATATAATAGATTATGCAATTTAAAGGATTTTTTGCAATTGGAACTATGCCTCTGACTATCAGTTTACGAAAGAGCCATTGGGCACCATTAGCACTGGACACCCTGTATAATAATATATATAAATTAATTATTAAAATTATATATTATAAATTAAATAAAAATTGAAAAAAAATTAATAACCCTTAAATATTAGTAACAAATAGCTGCCGTGTTGTCAGATTAGAACCTTACCAGCAAATAAAAGGAACAAGACATTGCATTATGAATTAGTTTGAAAAGGCAAAATACATAAAATATAACCAAACCCCAGATCTTTGTAGAAAAAGAAATTGGTGTGGGTGTAACATGCACAAACAATAAAGAGACATGCTTGCAAGAAAATAACACATTTATTGAGCAGAAGCTATTGAGATGTAAACTTTAAAACATTAGCTTAAGAGTTGATTATAATCACACTATATAATTGCACTTAAATTCACTATTAACGAAAATAATATTACGAGGACGAGTCAAATGAAAGGGCAAACACCCCCTACACAAGAATGGTTCGGTCCATCATCTGCGACGTACACGCATAGCACAGAGACATCCCTCATTTATGAAAGTGACGCAAGGCGCTCATACATTGGGTTGAAGACGGTAGCATTACATAATGAACGCTCAAAAAGAAGAACAGCGTGATGTGGTCAGGTTTTTGACAGTTGAAAGGGTTTCCCAACAAGAAATTAGTTGCTGCATGACTGCTGTGTACAGTGAACATTGGATCTCATTGGCCACTGTGAAGTGTTGGAGCAAACGGTTCAGAGAAGGACATGAAAGTTGCAAAGGCGATCCAAGACTGGGCCAAAGCCACCTCACAATCACACCCACGACACAATTGCACAAGTTGATGAGCTGATTCAACAAGCAGCCATACAGCCCAGATTTGTCGCCATGCGACTTGCACATTTTTGGGAAACTGAAAAAACATCTCAAGGATAGCAGATTCGTGTCGGATGCTGCCGTGAAGGAGTCAGTTACAGACTTTTTGAATCAGCAGCCTACAGAGTTTTATGAGACAGGAATCATGTGGCTTGTTTGTCAATGGGACAAATGTCTTAATGTTCATGGAGACTACTTTTAAATAAAGTACTCTGCTTGTCATATATTCGCATTGGCTCACTTTCATTTGACTCGCCCTCGTAGAATTACACTTTAGGGCTCAATCTACTTATCTAATCAAATTTCTCTGCTATTTAGCAAAAATAGATCCTACACCAAGACAGCATATTCAAACTCCCATCACACATATTAAATAAACATCTCACAAACTTATGAAAGATCAGTTTTGCAATGCATTATATAGTACTTAATATATTACTTTAGTTGAGAGGCCTCTCTAAAACATTGGAGAAATAGTTATACATGAAATCTTTCAGACTGTACTCAAAAGAAAAAAAAAATGTTGCCGTTGAAACATTTCTTGCAAAAAGCATTTCGATATTTTTTTTTAAATAAAAAAAAGGAAAAGGTTAGGATAAAAAAAAAAAAAATTATAGAAAAGGGGACAGATTACTAGATTTTTAAAGCATCGTTAAGGGGGTAGAGGGCACGGCGCCCATGCCAAAATGGCACAAAGGAAACTAGAAAGGAAGCATCTGTGCAGACGGCAGCATCGTAAAAGGAGTCCTGGGCAGCTAGAGCAAACACAGAAACACAGGATGCTGTGTCGCTAGGCAAACACAGTGACAAGGGAATGGTCATGACGGATGTTAACGCGTAAAGTTCTCTCACTGTATAAAACTGGGAGTTGTTGGACGAAACGATGACTCCATCAATCACAGCCTGACAGTCAGGACAAAGTCCTGAGCGAGGGAACATGCCAATCCCATGCGATTATAAAACAAACAAAAACTATATCACCTTAGTCATTCCGATGGCAGGGTCTCTGTCAGGCAATTTCTCCCACATAAGGTAGTAGGTGCTCGGACCCTTGTTGATATCAAAATTTCATCATGGGAGAAAGATGGAAAAAGTAGATGCAGGATATCAAAATGCCATGGAAAATTCTCGTTCTTTCCTCTGCTGTTGGTCAGCCAGTCACTCCATTTCTGTGTCTCTTCTGATTAAACAATCATTATAGCTAAGGCCCAGAGACTAACCAGCTGCCAGTCTCCTTGTTCAGGGCCGAAAAATTTTACCACATTCTCATACGAGCGAGATCCAAGCTCAACTGACTCCCCCTGCTTCCCTTGGGTGAAGCTACACCCCCACCGTGCATCTCTCTCCGCCAATCAGCATCTGCCAGCACGCTGGTGTTCTCTGAGAACATTCGAGAGATCATGCGGGAAATGCATCTTTGTGCACAAAAGAAGTGATTGTCCAAGATGGCGATTTCAAACACCCAAAATGGCAAAAATTTAGAACAGCCTGCACTGTCAGAAAAGAAGTTAGGTGAATGAACAAATCAGTACCTAGACTAATGAAAAATAGCTTGAACTGCATGGAAAAATGCTCAAAATTTAAAATTAAATCCTATCAAGTGCTGAAACATAGCCAAAATATTAAAAAAAAAAAAATTCTTTTAAATGATGTGAACACACTAGGGGCTAGCTTAAAGAGAAGAGTGGGAAAAGAAAAAGGGGCAAAAAATTTGTTATTAAAGAAAACTGACTTTAAGGCAAAAACAAAATAAATAAAATATGAACTAAGCAGATATCATTAATAAAAAAAAAATATTAAAAGATGGAGAGCACACTATTATAAACAACATGACTTAAGCAAAATACTTATGGAAAAAATTGCAAAGCTATTGTAAAAATACTTAAATTTAAAATAAACTGATACATATAAAATAAAAGGAGACAAAACAAATATAAATAAATTTGAACACCTCACAGCATGGTGGCGCCATCTTTCAACAAAAGAATTTAACACTCAATTGATGAAACTCCGATAATAATATAATATGAGGATCTGCATTTTTTAAGAGCAACAGTTATAAACATAATTATTAAATTTGAATATAGACACATTTATAATAGAAACAATAAATAAGGAATAAAATTAAAATGGAATCTTTTTCATTAAACAAAGTTACAGTTATTTTTCAGCATAGAAGCCTTGAATATTTATTTAAAAGAAAAGAAATTACTAGAAAAAATTGGACACACTTATTCTTCATCAGTAAATAATTTAAAATCGCTTTCAAAAGAATCATCCTCCACAATCAACTCCAAAACTTCGGACTCAAGTTCAGCCAGTGGGATACGATAAGTCCGAGCTAGATCACAATGCAGTTTGCCATTTTCTGACCCATCTAAGCTTATGGATTTCCCACAGCGTTTATGAGCTCTTCAGAAACTGCTGCCCATGCACTTGAAACCCACCACAGTACATCCTATCCAGATGGCTGTTATAGACTTCCTTTTTTCTTCTTTTCAAAGATGATTTTCCTAATCCTCTTGTAGAGTATGGGACCTTTTATCCTGCAACCTCGGGACCGACCTCATTTCGGTTTATGGAATTTGCCAGTTTTTGGGGTCGCTGCCCAAAAATTAACCCTTTGTGCACAGTACAATTAAAAAAGAACTGGTCTTTAAGTACAAGTAGCTTTTATGATAATTACTGCATATAATTATGTAAATAGTAAAGCATTCATAATAGATTTTAAAATAAAAATAATTAAATTTATCAAAGCTTACTGTAAAATAAAACTTCAATGCTGCGAATCACGGTATCCACATATTCTGTCAGATACCATCGCCATGGGAGAGAACCATGGTCCCCGTTCTCGCTGCTATGCACGCTCGCCTCCTCATATGGATTACAAAGATGGTAGACATTATATAGCTTACGTGATGGTTAAAAACAATATACCTCGCTCACTCCCTTGATAACATCTTTGTGATGACAATTAAAATCAGTTGCAGCCCTTTTAAAATATGGTTAAATATTGAAGAAAAAATACTAATTAAAAAAAATATGTGTATAACTAGTGAAATCTCCGTCGGAAACTATTGGCTTCCGTAATTGGAACTCTCCCATAAAGCAGCTCAAAATTTCAGCTTTAATTACGAAAATGCGTTGAGAAAATGCCCACTATTACAAAACAAAATTAAAAAATCGAGACCATACAGTTAGATCATATTCAATTTTGAGAGGAGAAAAGCTAACATTTAAACATTTATTCTTTATTTTGTTTCATTAATCTTTAGCAGTTTCAATGTTCCCCACAAAGATATAGAGACATTCTGAGGCACGCCGAAGTAGAGAAGTAATCCACTTTGGCTGGTCAAAACACTACCTGCTTTCTCTCAAGCACACTCAGCTGCAACGTAACCCATGAAAGGAAAAGGAAAAACTGTTTAATTAAAAGGACACAGGGTCATAATTTAAATAAGTAAAACCTCGACTACCCGGAAAGCACTGGAAATGCCGAATGTCAGATAAGTGAAAATTGTGGATAGTTAAGCTTGTAAGATGGTCTGACCATCAAACCATCTTCCAACGTGTTAGATCAGAAAAAGACCAAATCAAGCCCACTGATACCACAGAAATTTATAAAATTTACTTAAAGCATAACGAAACTGAAAAAACCGGATGTTACATTGGAGTAACCAAGAGAAAAATAAAAGATCGCAAAACCGAACATATTAATGATATCAAATTTAACAAACATTCCACAGCTTTATCCTGCCTCGCGTTAAATAAACCTATCACAATAGATTTTGGAGGAATTAACAAAATAGCCAACTATAATAACCGCAATTACGCTTACCTATGTGAATCATTGGAAATAGTGACAACAGAGGGCAGCATCAATGATGCAACCCATGCAAACATCGATGCGATATGGAGTGACGCCATGCGGCGAAAGATCGGAGAAGGAAGAGAGGTAGGTAGCCCGAACATTCCCATTCTGGAAGCGAAGGACTGAAGACGGCTGTGACGATGCGGTTGAAATATATATCCAGAGGAGTGTGGTAATATTTTTATAAGTTAACTATGGAAATCCCCCGTATTACCTTTTAAACTTAAAAAAAACCCAAACAGATTAGACTGTTTCATGAATGGTCAATCGCAACTTTGATAAGAAAAAGTAGTTGACAAAAACTGAAATCTGATTTTCAAATTAGTCACCTGGAGTAAGCTACAAGTAGCCCAAAACTTGAAAATAGTATGAAAATGTCAATTTTTATTCAAAAAAGTCATCGAAGTTGCCTTTTAAATTAGTAGCAAAAATCGTCTTAGTTGCTGGAGGACATTCTGTTAGCCAATGTTTCTATGCCTTTTTAATAGCATTGCAGCTGATAACACTGGTCGACAAGGTTTTTTCACAAGAAATCTGAATAGTGAATCTAGTACAGTTTTTCATCCTGAATTCAGATATGTAGTCAGAATTTTCCCATCAGGCATAGTTTTTCTGTGAAAGCTATTTTTCAAAATCTGATTTTAGCGTTTTCATTGACCTGTCATAGGAACCGTTACCTCAAATGTAGCGATTTTACCCAAGCTGCATTTAAGAAAATTATTTGTAATACCATGCTAAAGCACCGTAAAACAAGGCTGTGCAGGTTCATTCATGTTTGGCCATGCTCAGACCTATTAAATTGGCATTGCGATGTGTCAGTATTGAGCTGACTCAAACTCAAAATGATTCAGATGAAAATCAAAATGATCCTACATATGAAGCCAGTAGCTGTTCATCAAAACTACACTTTCCCAATCAGCAAGATCTTAATGACCTGCTTTGGGATTTAAATCTGTCAAAACAGCAAGCTGAAGTATTAAATTCCAGACTCAAAGGGTGGAATCTACTCCAAAAAGTGTAAGAATATGTAGCAAAGGCACCATATAGTGTTTTCAAAGACTGCTTCTCTTAAGAAAATGGAATTGTGTTTTGTAATGATATTTGTTCAGTTATGGAAACTCTTGGCCATCAACACTGGCCAGATGAGTGGCGATTGTTCATAGACGCCTCTAAAGTTAGTTTGAATGCTGTGCTGCTACATATTGGCAATGAACTTCCATCAATAATTGTAGCGCATGCCACTGATATGAAAGTGACATATGAAAATATGAAACTAGTTTTAGAGAAAATACAATATGAAAAATATGAATGGAATATCTGTGATGATTTAAAGGTCATTGGTTTATTGCTTGGTTTGCAACTTAGGTTCACCAAATTTTGCTGTTTTCTGTGCGAATGGGACAGCAGAGAAAAGAAGTCTTACTTAGAAAATCATGACCCAAAAGTGAATATCTTATCCCTGGCCAGGAAAATGTGTCATATGTTCCTTTAGTGAATCCCGAAAAAATATTTTTACCTCCATTGCATATTAAGTTAGGAGTAATGAAAAATTTCGCCAAAGTTATGGATAAACTTTCTGATGGATTTTTGTACTTGAAATCGAAATCCCCGAAAGTCAGTGATGCTAAACTGATAGAAGGAATTTTTATAGGACCACAAATCCGGTCATTAATGGCTGATGAACATTTCGAAGGACTGTTAAATCCACTGGAGAAAGCAGCCTGGCAGTCTTTCAAAAGTTTATGCTGCAACTTTCTTGGAAACCATAAAGCACAAAACTATCGTGACAAGTGGCTGTCTTTCGCATTCTTATAAAGCTATGGGATGCAACATGTCTTTCAAAATTCACTTACTGGACTCTCACTTCGACTTCCCCGAAAATCTTGGAGCTGTCAGCAATGAACACGGTGAGCATTTCCATCAGCAAATTTCTACAATAGAGAAGAGATTTTTTTTTATACCAAGGCAAGCGTAGTTCCAATACGCTGGATGACTACTGTTGGACCAAGAAGAGAGACATTCCAGATGCAGAATATGCCCGAAAATCACTATCTACCACTTTCTAGGTCGGTCAGAATGAGTAGTTATAATTTTGAGTTAGATAGCTAGTTACGGATTTTTTAGAATATCATAAAAAATTCAAATGAATATTACACAAAACTCCTGCCCGATGGGGAAAAACTGAAATGATATTTGAATTCTGCACGAAAAATACTTTTTGAATCTGTTATTTTAATTCTTGTGAAAGAAAAAAAGTTTTTTTTTGTAGACCAGTGTAACGTAAGAACTTATCTACATATTTATGGTATGTGTTAGAAAAATCAACACCGAGGAAAAAGGAAAGGAAAAATCCAACATGATGATACCAAGCCATAAAACTAAAGAGAAATCTGAAAAGTCAATTCAGTAGGTTCGGAAGAATACACTATTGAATCCCTTTCTGGACAGCTGCCGAGTTTTGCAGAAGTTACAACAGGGATGAAAAGTGCCACTGTGCGAATTATCCTGGAGGATGGAAGAATTTCACAACTAGGCCTAATGCAGAAGAAAGCCTTGCAAATCATATTACGGTCCATATTATTTTTTCCTACTAGTTAACAGACATACAAAAGCATTGCATATTATATTGTACTTTTTCTTTACCTTAAAAAAAAGATAGTATTTTCCTTTTATTCCTCTTTTTCTTCTTTGAAAGACCGTTTTCAATTGAATATATATATTATATAATAAGCAAGGGTCTATTTAAAGGGGAAGGGGGGCGAGGGGACCCAGGCCTAGTCCAAAAATGTAAAGCAGTTATTAAAAAACAGCTGTTTTAAAACAATTCTATTAAACCTTGTAACAATAATGTTTAAAATTGCGGATCACACCAAATCGCGGTTTGCGATATGTTATTTCGATCAGAAGCTAAAAAACTATCTGAAAATACATTAAATGAAAGTTTAAAGTTAAACTTGCTACATATTCCACCCAATTTTAAATGCAACGATTGTCAAAATATGCCAGAAATAATCCTCGCTCGGCTCGGTAACTTTGCTTCTGAATTTTTTTATGGCTTATATATATATTTTAAGATACTGTTGTACTTTATTCATTTTTTCTTAAACAGGGATCAGGGGCATAGACAGGGGGGGGGTTAGGGGGATCATAACCCCCCCCCCATGAGAAATTTTTGCCTTACAAAATGTATATTCTTCACTCCCTTATCACACACATGTATGCATATATGTGAGCAGCAGTAGTCGTAACCCCCCCCCCCCCTCCCATGAAAAATTTCTGGCTATCCCACTGACAGATATATAATCATGTATGTATATTTAAAGCTTTGATTTAGTAGAATTTTGGTTAACATTAACTTCATCTCTAAAACACAGCACAGTAGGACCTATAGAACAGCTTATCTCGGAAGACTTTCAAAAATCGGGAGACTTCAACGCAGGTACCCCAAAATCTGGAAAATCATGAAATTCAGTATGGCTGTGGTCCTGAGCATTCTAGATTTTGGGTCCTCTACTGTACTAATAATTAATTTCAACATTAGAAATGAATGATATTAAAAAAAAAAAAAAAATTAGCTTTGACCTTGAAAAAATGTATCCTTATGATAAATTATGGTAGAATTTAAATAAACTTTTCTTTTCAAAATGTAATTTCAAAATGTTTCAAATGTAAGAATTCACATTATTTTGAAAACATTTTTGTGTGTCATACTGGTGATTGAAGCACAAATAAACTTTGAAAATCCGTACCATCCTCCTCCTAATCATTTAAATCTTCACCATATGAAATAAAGTTCAAGAATATATACTATCCATTGCACTTCCATTTTCTGCACAAATAGAAAAAATTTCTCATTTTCTTTTAGCCATCCTTTCACCTCACTTAACTAACTTTCTGACCAGTAATGGCTTAAGAACAAAATGATACGTGTGCAAGAATGAGTTTTGGTGCATCCTTTCAAAACGAAATGATTCTAGTGCTGTATAACGAAAGTTATCGGAAGTTAATACCTGAGTTTTTTTAGTACTTTTTCATTATCAGGGATGTTAACTCCAACATTCGATTTGGGAGCACCCCGGGAGCAGAAAAAATTTCATTTGGGAGCACCTCGGGAGCAGAAAAATTCCATTTGGGAGCACAAAAAATTTAGCTTCCGCGAGGAAAACTAAGATTTGGGATCAGAATTAACATGATTTTGGAGCACAAAATCGAAGATTTCGCAACTGTGTTGACTCTAGAAAAAAGGACTGCCTGGGGGGAAATTTCAAAAAGGGCACTTTGGGGTTCCACGAGAATGTACAGGTAGATAACATATCTAGAAACTGGTTTGAAACTATCTGATCCCCGAAAATTTAACATGTAGAGTTGTAATATGACTTACAATGCATAGTTAGATTTTTTCCAGTTTGTCTTTAGTTTCCAACCCCCTTCTTTTGGAGAAAATATTCTGAAGAAGTAAGTGTAAGTGAAATAGGAAAAATGATTTGTTGATAATATTTTGCTCTAAACATGACATAAACATGTGAATTAAATCTGTACATAACTAGAAGTTTTTGATTTAAAAAAAAGAAGTTTTAGGACGAGATTCAAGTGAAACACAATTCGAACGTTTTCCCCGTCGAACAGAGGAAACTTCGAAATATATCAATGTTTCTTATTCAACTGAAACAAAACAGTCGTGTTTTGATCACGTGACAGCGCGATAGGTTTGTTCATTGGAAGCATTCTGGGGACTGAAGTGGAAACTGGGGACTGAAAAACGTTCGATTCGAACTCAATCGCGCGCATTTCACTTGAATCTCGCCCTTAATCTAAGTAATTTTGAATTTTCTATTTAATTTTTTTTCTCTCAAAATTACGTGATGTAGATGTTTATTATTTATAAGAATAGTACATTTATTGAAGAAGGTTTCAGAAATTTTTAGCCAGACATGATTTGTTAGGCAGTAGGGGAAGGCAGAGGGACTTAATTTTTGTTCCTCCATTTTATCACACTATCACGACTGGACCACAATTACTGGATCACATTCATATATGATATTTCACCTATATTGGTACAAACTTTTAAACAGAAAAGGACTGTCAGTGTAAGTGGATTAGGATAGATGTGTTTAGCATGTAATAAAAATAATAAAATTTCTGCAGTGCAGGATGTATAAAATTTAATAATATAAATCATAATTTTATTTAAATTCTTTTGTTCGCAATACTTATTGAATGATTACCAAGTAAAGATTTTTAAAGTTACTGAATATATACCTTTATTACTATTAGACATTATTTGGAATTGCATCAAACAATTCAACTCATCCATCAATTGATAACTATAGAAATTGGGAAAATTGAATTCAGAACACAGAAGATTGCTAGAATAAATGACATAGTCATGCAAATTTAGTATTACATCCAATGTTTGGAATGTACACAACACGATATCAAATCACTGAAATATATTTGTTCTTCCTCTTTCACTTCTAATTTAATGTTTGCTCATTCATGAAAAGTGAATACAAGAGTTTTAAAAAGCACTATTCTTTAAAATAAATAAAAATAATTACTATATGTAAGTTGTTTAGCAGGTATAAAATAAATATTTTTTTAACTCACAGAATTGTCGAAAGGTATGGAATACAGTTTAACATATTTTAAATAATTTATTTTTCATAAAGCTTTATTTTTAATTTTTTGTAACATACTTAAAAAGGTCTCTTTAAATTTTTTTTTTCTTAAACCTTGCTTTAATCTTTTGAAAATGAAAAAATCATTAATATTTTATTTTAACTATCAAATGTTTCTAATCAGCTTAAAATAATTAAAATAAAAATAATTAACATCCTTTTGCCAGAAGTACTCAAACAAATTATATATTAAAAAACCTCCCAGAATTATTTCAATTTTTTTAAAGTTTTTAAAAACTGAAAATAATCTTAATTGATGGCAGTTTGTTTTATGAATAACCTAGCTGTTAACTTGTGACACAGTTTGCTTTTTTAAGACATCCTTTCCCAGAACTAGTTACCTTGTCTTTTAATATGTTTTCTTCATTCATTAAAATGTTGCGAATAATAATAATAAAAAAAAAAAAAAAAAAAAAAAACAGAAAATATATAATATGAATATTTAGAATACCAAATCTTGTCAATAGTCTGATTTCCTAAATTCTGCAGTTACTCTAATTTTATATAATTAAAACTGTGGCGTAATAAGAGGGGGGGGGGGTCGCCCGGGTGGCAAGATACAAAAAAAAAATATGGTGCTTTGCGGGACACTTAAAAATAATATGATGGAAAACTACAGGAGCGAAATGGGGGCAGAATGCTGAAACTTAGAATGAATGGGGTGGCAAACTGAAGGACCGCACAGGGCGCCAATAACCCTAGAGTTACACTGCTAAAGCAAAAGATCATTATTATGCTCCTTTTCTGGCAAAAGTATAATGTCTTTCAATTGCTTTATTTGCAAAACGTCGCAAATCGCACGTTTTTTAGATCAATTTGAGTGGATAAATCCATTGAACATAGCAGACGCCGGAAGTGTTGAAGTGCAGCTGCGCGACTGTTGGTCTGGAGTATTTGTCAGTTTCATCAAATGTAACGTCAATACACGTTAGAACTCTTTAAAAAGTTATCCAAACAAAGCACCCCCTTAGGAGATATCCCTTGTCTAGGCTTGCCATAACAAACAAGCAAATCCCGCAAAATTTTCGAATCGCAAAACGTCATTTTGCTATGGCATACTTTCTGCATCATCTTTAATTATGTATGGTTAGTAAATAGCTGTTATACATTAAGAATAATATGTACTAAGAAAGCCGATTAAAAAGAGGAAATATTTTAGGGGAAAAAAAAAAAAAAAAAAAACTTGCTAGTGCACAAAACTATTAAAAACATAGAGCAATAACTATATACAGCTGGCGTCGAACTCTGGAATAATGATTGTTTGATAATTCGCAACTACTTATTTATCAAACGCAGCTACCGATATTTGAGGATTGGCAGATGGAATCACAAATTTTTAGATAACTTAAGAAAATTTTGATTTTCCCAACCGTATTTTCTTCCCCCAACTCCTAAGTGAAATGCCCAGGTAGTTCTGCCCGGCCGGTAGGGCTTCTCATTGAGTCAGCAAAAACAAAATATACTAGAGAGGCCCCTTTTCGGGTTATTCCGCTCGCGCAAATGCAAAGACAATGAAAAAGGCAGTAACAGTATTTCGATCTGAAGGAATAGAATATTTGAAAAAGGCATTTGTGGGAAAGATCCGATTTCATAGACGGTTTTCGTGAAAGGGCCGCTTTCAATCGAACCTATTTTTATGATGGAGTTATTGTACTCAATCTTATTTCTGTGAAGGAGCCGTTTTAATTAACGTATTTTCGTGATGGGCCGCAAATGGTATGTAAGAAATAAAAAGTGGTAATTGCTGACTAATAATAATAAAAATTTAAAAGCAGGAGGGCGCATAAAGAAGAGAAATAAGGCCGCCGGGCGCTAAAAAGACGATAAAAGGGCCGCCAGGCGCTGCGCCCTGCGAAATCAATCTAGAGTCAACACTTACAATAAATGCAGATAAGAAAAGCAAAGTTTGCAAGTGTGGCAAAAAATTAACAAAGAGTCAAAATGACGTATTCGGTGCAAAAATCGGCTAAAAGCGCAGTTTGGCGCAAGATTTGCGTTTGGCGCAGCTGGGCGCAATCGGCGCAGAATTAACATCCCTGCATTATTTTTTATTTTAATGGCTTATTTTTGTACCAATTCTTTTAACTGACTATTGCAGGTACAGTATCATGCTTAGTTAAGGCATACTGAACTATATTTGCATGTAAGGAGCAAACTCCTAACAACATCTTATTTGTTGAACAAAAATTATCAACTAATTCAAATGGCTAATTTGCACTCAAAATCACATAACAATGTAAAATTTTACATTATTTGTAAGTTTTTTCAAATTTCAGTGCACCTCTCTAAATTGCATGTGTGCGACTGCACATGCCCTGTTTCTGACATCAGATCATAAAAATACTATTATTGAACAAGTATCCTCAAGACCCTCTGAAAAATAAAAAATGAAGTGTTACTGATTGCAAAAGAGAGGACTTTACAGAGACAACAATCAACAACATGCACTTGTTTCAGTGGCGGATTATTGCAAGTTTGTCGGTGGGGGGGCGGCTGGTTAGAAGATTGACATATACATCCATTTTATGGAAGTAGGGTCTTTTACATTAATATCTTTCTTCTTGGGGGGGGGGCACGGTCGCCCCCTTCACCCCCCCTTTAATCCGCCCTTGACTTGTTTACATTACCAAATTGCTCACACTTCTCCCGAAAACTAAAACATGGAAAAAAAGTATTTCTGAAGGTCAGTAATCTCTATTCTAAAAAAAAGTAAAGGCCGCTGGCGCTGTCAAAGCTTGTGGACCTATCTTCTCCTAAACCGTACGGATTTGAGTTTTGACTAAGGTGCCCACAGATTCGAAAAATTCCGAGGAACCTGCTAAGCTGATTTAAATTTCGAAAATCGAATTATTTTAGAAGATATTAATAAAAAACTGAAAAAATAAACCGAATGGTTGCTAGATTTGGCATAAAATCATTCATTCCTTTGCAACAAAGCGTTTCCAAGTATCTAGAATAGCGTGAAATTTACAAACATGAGTTAGAATTACGCCTATTTTACGCCAAAATAAAAACTATATGAAATAAGTAACTCAAAATGTGTTACACAAAGTTGACAATATTCAAATAGTAAGTTCGCTTAGACAACAGGTGTTTAGAATTAGTGATTATTCGTTTTTCCAAAACAGAATAACTAATATCTTGAAAATGAAAAATAATTAAAATGCAGATTATTTTAAAGCCGGTTCGGTCCAGCTGGATTATTTGCTACCAGTAGAAATATTTGGCGGCGTTAACTATGCCATTATAGCAGTTACAGTACACTTTGGATATTTGCTAGCGCAACGAGATAGTATAATTCGTGGTGCTAAGTACGCCAATCTGCAAACGATTATGTAAATGAAAATATGGATAACGATTTTCCGGTAACCTTAAATGAACAGTAACTATAGGTTGTGAGCATGTGTCAATCGCCAAATAATGAAAAGTCGCCATTGGTGGCAGGCTATTCTATCTGTTCCGTAGCTTTTATTAACTTTACATGTAAGCAAGTCGCCAAATAATAAAAAATCGCCATGGGTGGCGAATTCGCAAGGTGTCCAATAGGTTTTATATTATTAAAAATACAGCGGAAACATATGTTCTGATTTTATTACGCTTTAGCTCCTAATTAATATAACTTTTGAATGGCAACATTAAATATCATTGTGTTTCTGAGGAGTGCAAATAATTTTTCCAGGATTATAAGCGGAGTCCGCATTCCAGGTGGAGTATAGCTCAGGACCCGTACAACACAGATTCCCATAACAAAATGTCTTCCGTGTTATGAGGGGGAGGGGGTCTACTGTAGTGTGAAGTTTAAATTTTTATGTACCAATGAAGGTGCAAGAACCAAGCAATGTGTAGCTCAGTAACATTTTATCTGATCCAATCTTCGGGTTTTGTCTGTTGAAATTATGTCTTTTTTACGAATAAGCCTGATTAGAGGTCGAATGCCTCATACGAAAAGCGAGCGTAGTGAGTCTGGGGGCCTTGGCCCCTAGTCTAAAAAAAAAAATGTAAACATTAGAGATTTTTATAGAAAAGAAAAGTCATCTTTTATTTAAAATATAAAATTTTCTCTTCAGGGGACACACACACACAGCAGCTGTCTTTCGGGGCAAATTCACTCTTGCCACATATGCATATTTGCAGTCCTTTGCAGTAAGTTTCTGCTGATCATGTATGTGCAGGGCTCATCCAGAAAAGGTAAAACAGTTTATTTTGTACAGAAAAATCAAACTTTGTGGCAAGACTGATAAATAAAATTTTTGAAAAAATGATTTTTTCAGTGATAATAAATGACCAATAAAAAAGAATTCACTTTTGGTGAGATTTGGCTATATAAATTTTATAAATCAATTTTTTTAGGTAGCATATGAAATTTTACAGTAAGAATGAAGGAAAATCAAAAATATATGTATCAGATTTCTTTTTGTATATTTCCGCACACCTTCAATTTAACACATTTGATCTTCCTTTATACTGTTTTACATTATGAAGGCATTTTTTAAATTTATGCCAGAACAGGAAGTATTACTAATAACATTCCTTCTCAGTTATTCAATAATATTCATTACAAGACAAGCCATCAACCTATGAATGCTAATACCACAGCAGAGATAAAATGTACTTTTAAAATAATATTACATGCAAAAAAGTTTTATAATGATACAGAAGTTGCTCAAAGTATTTCAGTAAAAATTAAAGTTATTAGAATGTAAATTTCAATATCATACCAAGCATAGAATATTGAGAACCTTTAAATATAGATGCAATTACTGAAAAAAAAATATTAAAGCAGGAACTTTAAACATTTACCTTTTAATTAAATGGCAAAATCCTTCCAAAGTACATACAGATAATGAAAATAGTGATAAATGAAAAACTGGAGTTGGGATATGAATAGATAGAGTTTTCATGTGACCTTTTATGTGAAGTGCTTGCTGAGTACGTGCATATGAAATCTAAAATAAAATTTAATGTAACTATGTGTCAGAAAATTGAATTTCAAACATTTTCTTAAAAAATAAAAGTTAACAAGAAAGATAAAACTTGCCAAACACGGATATTTGAAACACTTTTCAAATATGTATACATACTACAACTTAGAAATACTTAACTTGCTCCCTCTCATAATCGCAAAAATGCAACAGACGAGATCCTACTTTTATGTCTAGCAATGCTTCTTTACATCACTCTGTATTGCTGGAAGTTAAAGTGAATTAAAACAGTAATACTAATAGAGCAAGAGCCAGCAACTGCCAGACCTTCGTCATAGTATAAAAGCTGAAACTTTTTCTGCGAAAACCCCCAACAGAGTTAGGAACAATCGGCCACTATAAAGTTTGGATGATCATGGCTTTGTCAGGTAACAGGTGGCAAAGGTGTATAAAATTGTCGAAAATTTCGTCATTTCATAAAGCTTAATTTTTTTATATGTTCTTCTTCGCAGTACTAGAAATCACTTTATCCCTTGCTTAACACTTTTCCATCGTGGCAAACCCCCGCCAGACAACCTGAAAGTCTTGAAAAACGTAATTGTATTACGAGCGCGCTGCAAGAAAGTTTGTGCGCAAGAAAGTTCAGAAGTAGCAGTATAAAATATGCTTGGCACTTTGTGACAGTTGACGTACTTCGTCGCGGGAGTTTACGAACACAACAGTTTTCCATGACTTTGAGATTGTCTGGCGGGGGTTTGCCACAATGGAAAAGTGTCTGGCAAGGGATAAAGTGATTTCTAGTACTGCGAAGAAGAACATATAAAAAAAAATTAAGCTTTATGAAATGACGAAATTTTCGGCAATTTTATACACCTTTGCCACCTGTTACCTGACAAAGCCATGATCATCCAAACTTTATAGTGGCTGATTGTTCCTACCTCTGTTGGAGGGTATGCGCAGAGAAAGTTTCAGCTTTTATATTATGACGAAGGTCTGGTGGTCGCTGGCTCTTAGACTATAAAGTATTTATTTCGATAACTGCCTTTAGGATGTGATTTTTAATTTGTTTTTTTTTAGCCCTTGTAAAAGAGCTATTAACGTTCATATCCATAAAGAGCATTTTAATGATTCTCAATAATATATAGAAATTTTATTTTGCTTGGATTAACAGATTTTAAAGGTTTTAAGCATCAAAACAATGACTATCAATAGACTAATGTATTGGAAATCTTTTGTGTGTTCCAGTGAGATTGTGTTGTCTTAAGGCAAACCTATGCAAGGGCTATCTGCCAACGGGAGAATGGCTTGGGGGGAAGACTTTTTATGGGATTCTAATGCATATTCACATTACACCTGGAGAAAGCCACCTAAAAGTTTAGATTGCTAGATTGAAGCTGTGAGGTAGGCCAGAATGTTAGACCTTCACATTTCAGCCATTTACCATGTTCAGTGGCTTACCCACTCTGCCATGATGGGGCTTGTTTCGATGACAGAACAGTAAATGCTACATACACTGCTTTTGATGGAAAGCACTCTTTTAAAAATCTTCATAATATACACTTTATTCAGTTTAGTTTAAAGTAGATTAATGAACAAAAAAATATCAGGCCAAATACTGCAACATAATGAATTTCTTTTGTGAGCTCTATTAATATAGCCACTAATGCAACACAGAACAATTTTAATAGGCAAGAAAATAGTACATATAAATAACAGAACAAATAAGCTGGTTACCCATGCAAATGAATAGCAAATTAAGTACAAATGGACAAATTAAGATCATAAACAATTTTCAGCTTATTTAAAAAGTATTAAAAAGCTTGCTTAGTAATAAAGGAAGCAAACATTTGATACCTGCTTTAATAAGTATAGCTTAATGTAATTAAATTCGACACAGGTAAAAATGAAATATACATATTACATTAAAACAATTATTAGATGACAAAGTTTCAAGTTATAAAATGCATATAAAACACTTTAGCTTTGCATTTTGCGTGTCTAAATCCAAATATAGGGCTGTAAAGTTAAAAAAAAAAAAAGTTGCCAGTTGGATACAATAATTGCTCATTTTTGCGATAAAAGAAATGTTTTAACAGTAAGATAATGCCATTTTCAGAGGTAGCCTAAGGTTAATGAGGCCAAAAGTGTTTTTTTCATTTTGAAGAACATAATAAAAATTTCTGAATATACCTTTAAAAGTTATCTATCAAGGGCAACTTGGGTTGAGAAAGCCCCCTAGGGTGGAGCCTTCTTTTACCTTTAGTTTGCAACTAGTCATCTAGCTTCCAAGTCATTCTTCATATCTTAGTTTTTTCACAGTAATTTGCATTTTTAACCCTACAATGCATGATTTTTTTTTAAATGGCTGAAAATAAAATTGTAGCTTTGTTTTGGCTTACTTATGCTTGGAAAAATATTTAAAAAAAAATTCAGCTTGTAGTTTCCCAGAAAAATCATGAAAAATATTCAAATCCGAAAAATTAGAGTGCCCACTCTATAGATCTCATAAAATAAGTAATATAGCCCGATTCTACATTATTTAATCGTAATACTACTATTTTTAATAGTTTTGTATTCATTTTCATTTAGCAATGAAAATTAGAAGCAATCAAAATTGCGGACAAAAATTGGTTCAGTGAACTGGATGCACGTGCTGTGAATTCATGCTTGTTTGCTCTAAAAACAATGTTACTATACACTTTTAAAAACTAAAATTTATTTCCGTGTGGTCTTATATTTATTTTAAATGCATATTTCAGACAAAAACTACAAAATTTTCTTTTTATTACGGAAAAATGTGAGTGTAGCCAATTGGCAACAATATGCTCTCTAGGGTTAATATTTTATGACCAATTTTTTTAGCACATTTAATTGAGAAAAATCTGCTTTCATTTTTATGTTCTGAAAAGTAGGGGAAGTTAGCCATGTTGAATGAAGACCAAAAGCATCGTCAATTGTTCTGACTAGATGATTTTGAACTGCACGAAAATCGTTTAGAAGAATAGTTAAAAAAGCTCTGTTTCAAGTGCAACATTATCACATACAGATTTTCACAAAACTTCACGACAAAAACCTTAAATGAAAGTGCCTTACGTGTATTTTGAAAGTTTTCAGTGTATGGCATTGTTTAAATTGGAAAATTTTACATGGAGCACTAAAAATTGCTAACAAAGTATCAAGTGCTCACTGGAAGAGTATTTGTTGAGAAATATTGCAATGAGCTACATACAGAATAAATTTACAAGTTTATCATAAAACATGATTAACAAAGGTATACAGTGCACTACTGATAAACCCGCAGTTGGGTAGTCCAGCACTTTCAATAATCTGGCACTCTTGGGAAACACATCATATTGTCTTCTGAACTGCCAACCACTGCAAATGCAAACAAGCATGCCTACTCTTATGCTTCCCTTTCCTTTTCATCATTGTTTTCTAGTTTACCTAATGTATTTTTTAGTGTACTTACCTAGTGTTACTACAATGTCGGCCATATGAAAGTACATGACTAAGTTTGTATCAAAAACAAAATATCTTGATAATCCAGAAATTTTTGATAATCTGCAGTTGTCTAGCCCCATATAATATACAGTGAAATATGTTTAACACAAAAACACTTAACATGAAAAATCAGTTAACACGAAATCACACAGCGGTCTGAACCATAAATTATACAATTCAATACATATTTTTTTCCTTTTAACACAAAACAAAAATCGTTTAACACGAAATAAGTTCATTTTTGATCTTTAGTGGTATGTTCAAGACAAATGTATTTGCAGAAATTTTTAACTTCTAGGAATCGATTCCTCTTCCTTTATGCCCCCCTTTTTGTGTTTCTCCCTCAATTGTGTTCCTCCTAAAAGTGTTATCTAGAGGTGAGCGCCGCCATGCACTTGTACTACACTGTCACCGCCGGGTTCTAAGCCGTGGCATCATAATTTTATAGAAAAGTTTAATATAAACTATCAACAATAGGGATTTTTTTCTTTTATTTTAATAGAAAAATTAATAATTTACTTTCACATTGTAAATTTTGATATGAATTAGTTATTTAATGTTTTAGAAATCTCCTCATTAAATGATTTTTCAACTTACTTTATGTAAGAGCAGTTCACAACCAGGATTCCGTTTTGGAGCAGGCTAAAAATTCAAAAACTGGAACGCAATATAGTCTAAAAGTCAAATAACCCCCTTTTTTTTTAAACAAGAGGGTTAATATTTTATTTTATTTTTACATAAAATTGTTTATATATAAGAATGAATAAAAAAGAAATTGATAAATAGTGTTTAAAATCTTTGCAGTTGGAAATGCTTACATACATATAAAAAAATTTGGCATAGCCCTTACTTTATTTTGGAGATAGTTACAGTCTGATCAGTCAAATTTGGCTACGCCCCTGTTCAAGACTAGCACATTTTATTGCCTATGTGTTGAAACTGACACCATTCCTCTTCCTCACTGACCTTTGCTTATTCAAGTGTTCACACATTTTGCTCAATATTGTCAAAGTAAAGGGTATTTTCCTTGTTTAAAGGGAAATGTTTGCTACTAGTGGGGAAAACGAAATTTAAAAAAAAAAAAAAAAAGGTAAAAAGCAAATGTATCAGTCATAAAGCAATAACTAAATGCATCGTGAATGTGCAATATGAACTACATAAACTTATGCAATTTTGAGGAAAATCCATTCTTTCTATTTTGCAGTAGAAACATTTTAAAGGTGTACCACAATGGTAAGCTCATACTCAAGACTAGTTTTCATAGCATGGGTGCCCATAGTAATTTTTCTGGGGGGGGGGGCAAACAAATTTTTCTAGAGGGGGTCAAATTTCAAACTTTTAACAAATTTAGTTCTGTTTTTGCCATTTGTTTACATCATGAGACATTAACCTAAAACTTTAAGGGAGAAGGGGGGGGGTGCCCTACCTTGCCCCCCCCCTTATGGGTGCCCATGTTTCATAGTCTTTAAAAAATTTCACTTAACATTCGCTAAATGTCTCACTTAATGCAATGCTGGACGGCTGTTGATCTAACAATATTCTAGAGTTTTGGGCAGTTTTCTCTGCATGTAAATGAATACCTTTTACAATTCCTTAGAGAGTCACCCACCCAAAACAAGACCCCCACCCAACCCCATAGAATGATACTCCTTGTATAGGTTTATCATATCACAATACAATAAAACAACGTTTTCAGAAATAATTATATATTTTTAGTATACAGTATGCCCACTAAAGTCCTTTGTCACCCTCTTAATTTTGGAATGGCTGCTGCTATTTTTATAAACGTGATGGTATACAGTAAATTGGATATGTGCTACCAAATGAGACGGCTCACAGTGATTGATTAATAGATCAATATTTTATTAATGCATTAGTTATCAATCATAATTAATTAATAATAACACCATACCTCCCCCCATACTCCGAAAGCTAACACATCATATTATTTATCGGTTACACAATAACCCTCTCCCCCACCCTCTCTTGAGACGGGCGGGCCCCTACCCTCCCAGTCCGGGCCTGGTCATGTTGAAACCATACATTCCTAAGATTAAATACCGGCAGGTTCTCCACAAAATCGGGCATTACGTTCTGCAGCAGTTGTAAATACCATGCGCCTGTTAAGGTATCATCATAAAATATTGGACCGATCAACTTGTTACTGTAAATTGCACACCAAACGTTAATACCAAACCACACTTGATGTTGAACATTGGTAAAACGTCTAGGATTTTCCAGCAATGTGTGTTGTACATGCTATTCTGTGAAAAGCATGCCTCGTCTGTCCACACTACATCTGCTAAGAATGTTGGCTGGACCTGTATCTGATTCATAATGAAGTTGCACCATGAATAGCATTGCTTGGCATCCCCGTCCAGTAAAACCTGCTGAGGCATTGGTCGGTATGGATAAGTCCAAGGTACAAATACAAGGATCAGTGATGCCGCTAGACTTTGGAAGAGACGGGTCCTTGGGACCCAGGACTCCAAAATTTACGGGTCCTTTTTTCAAAGAAGTGGGTCCTTATCGATATAAAAGCATTTGGTTAATTTCACGACTGATGTTATCATGTCTCACCCATTTTGGTGTGCTGATGCATATGAATATCTTATTTATAAATAACCTAAAACTTATATTTCAAAAAATAAATAAATAAAATGAATTATAATTAATCAAGAAAAATTTGTTGTGACATGCATGTCATTTACTTTGTCTTCACGGCAAAGCCTTCCTGATGACGCCCTGAATCCTAATAATTAATAAATCCTAATAATAAAATCCCCTTTTGTATGTACAGTAAAAACCGGGAGAAAGGCTGCATCGGTAGAAATGTTTAAGAGAGTAAAATGTACTCGCAGAACAGCCACAACATCTTAAATTATTAAAACTACAATAAAATACCGTTCAAGCGTCCCTCCATCTTATATTAATTTAAAAAAATAATTACTATGTATTAATAAATTTATCACAAGGAAAATCGGAATATATTTGAGAAAGGAAAGGATATACAACAGTAAAATATGGAACACCCCCCCCCCTTTTCTCTTCTAGATTGTTTAAAATATTTATCGATTCTATATTTCATTTCTAAATAATAATTGTCAGATTTAATATAAAACAAATCATTGTTTACATTTACACAAGCGAATATTAAAAATAAATAACGAAAAAACTTTATTCAATTCCGATAGACCACCATCTCTAACGGAACAACCACTAACATGAAAATGGAAGTGTGGGGGAGGGAGAAAGGAGAAGAACGTCAAAGTAATCCCCTTTTTTCTTCAGCTTAACCACGTGTGTGCACAGCACGATATATATCCCGGGTAAAAGCAGAGTATAGGGGAAAACTCGCAATGCATCATGGGAAAGCGAACACTCCTATGCCTCCTTTCGACTAGGGATTTTTCTACCTTGCATTTTCCCCCCCATGTAGGGGAAGCGTTACTCCGCATTTGTGTGCATGTAAACGGGCCCACAAAGGCATTCACGATGTCAATCTCTCCGAGTAAAGCACGAGCAGTTTGTGTTTTACTAGAGATTTACCCAAAATTGGCAGTTTGAACGCACCCTCTCTCACCTTTTTTTTTAAATTTTGCATGATGGAAATTACGCATCCCGGGGGACACGTTGTAACTTTCCTTTTGCGTCCCATCATCGATTTTTTGCGTATTTGATGCGTTATAGTGCGTAAGCGGCATCACTGAGGATTCTTGTAGGATTTTCAAAACCTGTCTTTTTGAGAGGCTACAGTGTTCACTGATTTGCCTTGTACGGCATTTCAGGTATGCCAGGGCATACGCTAGTACCTCATCTGGTTGAACTTGCTGTCCTACCTTAGCTGGTCTGCCAAATCGATCTCGACAAGTCACGCAGCCTGTCTCCCTTAAACGTTTTACAACAGATAGGATGGTTTGCTAAGAAGGACGTGGGTCTGCAGGGAAGCGTTCCCGGTACAACCTTGGTACTGATCGTGCCTTGCGTCCACATTCACTGTGCAGTAAAACCATCTCACAATACTCAGCTTTGGAAAATCGCTCCATGGCCATGACCTCCAACATAGTAGAAACTCAACAAGATGTCTCTTTTATACTAGCGGTCTCAAGTGAACAGGTGTGATGTTTCTTACGTATTTGCATACAGCAAAAATTTCGAACATTAAGTGGAAGTTGCGTTGAGTTGATGTTGAGATCAGTGCAAGGATGCAACTCTTGGGGCTTGAACCAGAGTCCTTTGGACTAGGAATCACAAGCGATACCACTGTGCTACATTGCGGCATCGTGTTTAGCCTGAAAGATAGTATTTTCTCCTTCTGTTCACATTTTGTGATGCCACAGTGTAGGAAATCATGAAAATACAAATGCACATTTTAACCGTTCTGTTTTTCACATCCATGTCAATGAGGTGTCTTTTCGTACTAAATCGATAATGCTCTAGAACTTTGCAATTCACCTTTTCCCTCCATCTTGTACTGTTTTCGAGATACAAAAGCTAAATCTGCAGTTTTCCACCAGGTTACGCTGTGAATGGTCTCATTTGTTAGTGCATATCCAATTTACTATATCCAGACACCACATTTATAAAAATAGCAGCAGCCATTCTGAAATTAAAAGGGTGACAAAGGACTTTAGTGGGCATACTGTATGTTAGAGATAACTCAAATTACATTATAATAATATAATGTATTGTTTTATTTTAATTTACTAAACACACAAAAAAGCAGATATCAATATTCTATTTCCAATTACCGTAATTTATGGAAGAAACGCCGTGGCGTTTATGGGTTTAAAAGTTCAAAAATAGTAAGTGCGGCGTTTACAATATTTTAATTTTTTTTAGCCGATCTTCAACGAAAAATCGAAAAATTCGTTTAGTGATAATTTTCTCAAACGATGGCGCCACCACCGACACGTACTCTTTAGCGTGCACAGATCACAGCGTAGCAAATCAGAATGCGAACCTACCCCCATAGAAAAGAGGTTTGATCTTTGATCCAGTTTTCGAGAAAGTCAGAGCACCCTGAGATGGGTCCATGTCCCGTGCTCTGAAGTGGATGGCTTCATACATCCAACCGATGTCTCCTCAATTAAGTAAAAAGAAAAAAAAATAGAAGTAAATCTTTTACATCTACATTTTAGAACTATAATTAAATTTTAATGAAGTTTTGAATATATATTTTGAAGGGTTAAAGTTCTGTAAAATACTGCAAAAGTGCACAACCCTCTATTAAATGCACCCGTTTTTCACATGAACCTCTATTGTTCTTAAAATACTGAATTTCAGCCAAAATTAGTCTATGTTGCACTCGGTGCGAGTTTAACCCTTCCCCTACCACCAAAAAAAAATAAAGTTAATCTAAAAGTTATTTTTTTTTATCGCCGTGCAGCTTTGCACCCTGTGCAGGAAAACTCTATCGAATAAACACTGCCAACTAATTGGTATGCTCAAGAAATGCTGAGTGCTTTTAAAATAAATCCCAATGTTATAAATATCAAAAATAATAAATAAATAGAATGATCAAGTGTTGTTACACAACATTCAGTTTATAACAACAATTTGCTGAAGCAAGCTCATTACGTAATCAACAGCTGGCCATCCGCGAGGGGAAAAATGTTTACTTTTAACTGCAGCCTCTTCTCACACATCGATTGCTGTTTTCATTTTAATGGCGCCTGGTAGTCTGTTCGAACTTTGTGCGGATGCAAGAAGGTTTTTAGAACTTATTTTTTTATTTCTATAAATTCGCCTTTGTGAATATGATCATTGATATCTGATTATTTGAAAATAGAAATCGTAAGCTTCGTAAAATAGCGGTAAATACTTTAAAACATTTTATGGGAAGGGGGAGAAAAAAGGAGATTTTTTTTTAACCGTTTATCCAATTTCTCCCGAAATATATCCGATCAACTTAATAGCTTTTCTAATAAATTAGGTCTAATAAGTAATGCAACATATTTTTTATTTATTTATTTTTTGTTAATTAAGAAATTATTTTAGAAATTAAATTTTATCTGGCATTGACTTCTTCTGACCACGATCACCCCTCCCTCCCACCAACGATCGCAGCTGTGGCGTTTATGCCGGGTGCGGCGTTTCTGATGATTTTCTAACTAACTATTTTCTAACTAACTAAGCTCATTTTCGTGGGTGCGGCATTTCTTCCATAAATTACAGTAATTACTTGGTGAAATACAGCATAAATATGCGAATTTATCAAAAATGTGTCTACCTTTTGAATTTGTCAAAATAGAACAATTCACTTGTACTGCTTCTAATGAATGAGTATCATTGACACCCAGATTTTTTAATCATCCTAAATTAAGTACAGTGAAACCTCTGAATAACAGTCACCCGTGGGATCATCCAAATGTGAACATCCTTAGGAGGAGGCTGTTGTTTAAGAGGTTTAATATTTAATAAGTTAAAATAAACAAAGTTAACGATTCTCTCTTTCCATATTACAGCACAAAAGTATAATTAATCTCTCTTTTTCATGCTTTCTCCCACTGCAGGCGTCAGATTTCAAACAAAGTTTTATGAGATATAGAATGAAAAAAGTCCTGTTTCATCACAATTGACTTCTTTAGAATCGCAATATGCAATTATAAAGGGTGATATTTCCATCCACTCATTAGCTTCATCAAGTGGGCAATCTGAAGCTTCTCGAATCACTTTGCTAAATACGGTATTGTGTCTGACCCTAAATTTCTGCAGTCATTCATTAGACACTATGAAATCTGAAATTCCCAGTTTTTCTGCAATGTTCAAAGCAGTCTCTTGCCAGCGATGCATTAATGCAATTTTGAGGGTGCTGGAGGCCAGTAGGAAGATTCACATCAGGTTTGGACTGGCTAGGTCGGATAGTAGGCATACGCCGAACTGTGCGAAATGTTGAGTCAACAGTAACCCCCTTTCTGGGCCTCTTGCACGTGCACCTAAGAGGGAGAAATTCTGCGTTCTCAGACTCTTAATGTTTTTCTTCTTACAGTTCTTCGCTATGTGACCCAGAAGTAAGACGTCCTTTTTGTATGGTCTGATTAAAATTAATTATGTGTGAAAATTAGTGTTTTTTAGCGAGTCCCGATGCATTCATTGTAGAATCTTATTGGAATGGAATCCGAGCTGAACATCCCTGAACCCGGACAGAAGGTAAGAGCAATTTTATACTTTAATTTCAAAATTTTGCTCTTATTCCAAAACAGAAAGCCAGAAATTCGTTACATGGCATCCCTGCCGGGATGTTCGGTTTTAATGAAAAGATTTGAAATGATGTTCGGATTTAAAGTATTATGAAAAGTTTTGAATGCTTTTAGTAGCCAGTTATTTCGAAAAATTAGATAGTTATTTTGAACCTTTTGAACACTTATTTGAACTCTCAATTTTCGAACAAGAACTGTTTTTTGGGGCTCACTAAAAACAAAACAGAAAATATGGCTGATGAAAAACTGGAAATTCTTAAAAAACGAAGAACGGCTTTACGGTCTGTAGTCACTAAGCAAATTAATAAAATTGAAAATACGCTAAACCAAGACAAAGTGATTGTCGAAGAGTTAGAAGAATTTCTCGAGATGTTAACTGGGAGATTTAAATCTTTAAAAATTACGGATAGTGAAATAGAATTGCTTTTAAAACCAGAAGAATTAGAAAAAGAATTTGAAGCTGCTGAAAAATATGCTGAAAATGTAATATTGTGGAAAACGCGTGCTAGCAAGAAAATAAGGGAAATAAATGCGGAACTCTTAAATTTTAAAACAATACCAGAAGTAAACATTAGAAGTGAGTCATGCGAAATAAAAAATGATAATATAAGAAATTCAGTACGCGTAAAATTACCCAAATTAAGTGTACCAAGCTTTGGCGGAAATATTAACAAATGGCTCTCATTTTGGAGCAGTTTTGAGTCGGCTATACATAATAGTACATTAAGTAAAGTGGATAAATTCAATTACTTACGATCTCAATTGCATTCTACGGCTTTAAGAACAGTTAAGGGTTTCCCGATTTCGGAAAGCAATTACGACGCTGCAATTGAGCTTCTTAAAAACCGATTCGGGAATACAGATATGTTGATTCATAATCACATGAGTAACCTTTTAGAAATTAAGCCGCTCAGAAACTCGTCAGATATTTATGCTTTTCGGAAATATTTTGACAAAATATCTGTCGAGATTAGAAGTTTGAAAAGTCTTGGTACAGATATTGAACAAATATCTGCTGTTCTCTGTACTACTATTTTGAAAACAATTCCTCAAGATCTTCTTATAGAATTAAATAAATCTGAAAACGAAAAAGGATATAATATTAGAGAACTAATTAATTTTTTGTCTAACTGTTTAAAAGCAAGAGAAAAAGCTTCATTAGTGACAAACACAGTGAGTGACAGCGGTAGAAAAGGTCATGCTGTATTTGATAAGAAAAATTGCGGTTTTGACTCGGGTAAGAAGAAATATCTTTTTACGGGAAATGATCTTATATCAACTAACACTAAAGAAGATCGGAAGATACTGAAATGCCTGTTCTGTGATTCACAAAAACATTCGGCAGTAAATTGTGAGCTTGCGTTAAGTTTATCTATGGAAGAAAGAAAAAATCAATTAATGCAGAAAGGGACTTGCTTTAAATGTCTAGAAATAGCAAAACATAAATCAAGATTTTGTAGAAAATACATAACTTGTGAAAATTGCAAAGGAAAACAACATAATGTTCTATTTTGTTTTAAGATGAAACCTAATGAGGAGACAAAATAAAGAAAAGACCGAAATGTCGGAAGCTACCCTTTTTTCGAACGAGCGCTTGCCGAACACAATTTATTTACAAACTTTGTGCGTTTATATACAAAATAACGGTTTTGAATATGTAGTGTGCGCTATTTTAGATACCGCCTCTTCAAAATCTTACATTTCAAAATTCGTAGCTAATAAGATTGGCTTAGAAAGTTTTGGAAAAGTTAAAATTACTCATGGGCTTTTTGGGGGTACTGAAACAACAATGGATCATAATTGTTTTAGGATCACTTTAAGGGGTTTAAAAGAAAATGAAAACGTAAAAATTGAGGTCATGGAGCAAGACAAAATTTGTGCTAGTGTTCCTAAGAAAGATATTAAATGTATCAGGGAGTTGAAAGAGAAAAATATTTTTTTGAGCGATATCTGTCTAGAAAGTAGAAAATGTTTATATGAACGAGATTCAAACGAAATTCATCTTTTGTTAGGAGCGAATATTGTGGGTAGTTTGCTTAAGGGCAGAAAGGAAAATCTTAACTGCGGTTTAGTTGCACTGCAAACAACGCTAGGTTGGACTACTATGGGTAAAATTAATGACGATGAAAGGGATAGTTCTAATTTGGTCCTTTCATTATATGTGAATGAAGCAAAAATCACGGATTTATGGCAGATAGATTCTTTAGGCATTAAGGACCCCGCTGAAAAGCAAACTAGAAAAGAAATACACGAATTAACTTTAAAACATTTTACAGAAACTATAAGTAGAGAAGACGATGGCAGATACAAAGTTTGCATTCCTTGGTTAAATGGGCATCCTCCTATCCCAGATAATAGAGATTTAGCAGAAAAACGTTTAAAAAATAATGTTAATAATCTTAAATCTCAAGGTTTAGTAAAAGACTATGACAAGTTTTTAATGAATGGGAAGAAGAAGGGATTGTAGAAAAGGTGACATGGGAAGTAAAGCCGTCGCTTAGCGCTAATGTCCATTATCTCCCGCACAGAGCTGTAATAAAACCAAACTCTACGACCAAAATTAGACCAGTATTTGATGGTTCAGCTCATACTAAAAATTCTGCTTACTTAAATGATTGCATCGAGAAAGGGCCTAATTTAATTGAATTAATTCCTTCCGTTTTAAATCGGTTTAGGATGAGTAAAATAGGTGTAGTAGCAGACATTCGCAAGGCTTTTTTGCAGATATCTCTAAATGAAAAAGACAGAGATTATTTACGTTTTCTCTGGTGGAAAGACGGTGATCCCGAGAACCTTGAAACGTATAAACATTGTCGAGTGGTTTTCGGTATTAGTTGCAGTCCTTTCCTTTTGGCTGCCACGCTTGCGCATCATTTAGATCAAACTCCTGAAAATCTTAAACCTGTTGCTCTAAAACTTAAAGAATCCTTTTATGTCGATAATTGTGTAACTAGTCTAGAGTCATTGGAAGAGTTAGAATATTTTCGTACTGAATCACAAAAACTTTTGGCATCAGCAAAATTTGACTTACGAGGTTGGTGTTATAATTGCGAAAAATTGGAATTAGATAATGATGAGAAAGGTAATTCCAATGATGAGAATGGGAATAAAATTCCGGTACTTGGCCTATTATGGAATACCAAAAAGGGGACACTATCGTGTGATTTTCGGAATTTTAAGGTTGAGAATGAGGCCATCACGAAAAGAGCGATTTTGTCCTTGACATTCCTCGAAGATTGTCTAGCATTCCATCAAATATGGGAAAGTTATCGCTACACACATTCTGCGATGCGAGTAAAACTACTTACGCTACCTGTGTTTTCTTAAGAAATGATTTGCCGAATCAGGTCACTTGTCAACTAATTCAGGCCCGTTCTAGAGTAGCCCCTCTTAAAGACATTTCTATTCCACGCCTTGAGCTTATGGCGTGTTGTATTGGAGCTAGACTAACCAATAGCATTATGAGGGATTTGAAATTAGAAAATATTGATACATAACTATTGGTCCGATTCAATGGATGCATTGTATTGGGTAAAACGGGAAGGACCTTGGGCAGTCTTTGTTGAAAATCGGGTTAAGGAAATCCGGAAACTCACATCCAATACTTTGTGGTATTTCGTTCCGGGACATATGAATCCAGCAGATTTACCGTCACGCGGTTGCGGTGCTAAAGCTCTTGTTAGATCTCAATAGTGGCTAGGACCTACATGGCTTTTAGATTCCAAAGAAAACTGGCCTGCATCTAAACTTTCGCCTAACATGGATATAGTAAATGCGGAAAAGAAGAAATCGATAGTAACCGCTACTAATTTAGAGAATGATATCCCCAAATTCTATAGTCGCTATTCCTCATACACTAAAATATTACGCGTTACTGGTTGGATTTTGCGCTTTTGTCAAAATTCGAAAAGGGGTAGTGACGACAGAATATTCGGTCAGTTAACCAATGACGAACTGAAGAAAGCAGAAATCGTCATTATGAAACTAGTTCAAAAGGAATCATTTGAGAATAATGATAAAAGATTGAAATGCCTACGTACCTTTACAGATTCAGAAGATATTATAAGAATAAAAACGAAAATTTTCAATAGAGATGATAAATTCAATTTCAGATTACCAATCCTTTTGCCTTCTAATCACCATGTTGTGCAGCAACTCATATTTTCCAAACACATAGAATTCGGTCATTGTGGTGTACCATTTTTGATGTCGGTCTTAAGAGAAAACTTTTGGGTATTAAAGAGCCGTAAGACTATTAAGAATGTTATTAATAAATGCACCATTTGTAAAAAAATTTCTTCGAAACCGACTGA
Organism: Cheiracanthium punctorium; assembly: GCA_038373885.1. Classification (NCBI taxonomy): domain Eukaryota; kingdom Metazoa; phylum Arthropoda; class Arachnida; order Araneae; family Cheiracanthiidae; genus Cheiracanthium; species Cheiracanthium punctorium. The sequence goes on from JAWZYV010014125.1 coordinate 102,737, forward strand.
AGTAGAAGAAAGCGACTTACCTTTCAACAGAGTTAGAAATGCGGCCATTTTTGAAATTGTAGGTGTGGACCTTGCCGGACCTTTGTATTTAAAAGAAAAATCCAAGGTCTGGATTCTATTAATCACTTGTGCAGTTTTTCGAGCAGTTCATTTAGAACTTTTAACTTCCATTTCGACAGACAGTTTCATTCTTGGACTGACACGATTTATTGCCAGACGTGGCCGTCCCTCCGTCATATATTCTGACCGTGGTACAAATTTTGTTGGCTGTCAAAATTTGTTGCAAGCTATTGATTTTGAAAAAATCAAAGCTGTTCCTAAACTTTGTCGAATAGAATGGCAATTCATACCACCTTCCGCTCCATGGTGGGGTGGTTTTTGGGAAAGACTTGTTGGAATTCTGAAACGAATATTAAGACGAGTGCTAGGAAAAGCATCGCTGAATTTTAAAGAATTGTCGACAGTGCTCTGCGATTGTGAAAGCATAGTCAATGCACGACCTTTAACTTATGTCACGGACAGTAACGAAGATCTAAGTCCATTGACTCCAGCTATGTTTTTTCAAGAAATCGCAGAAATAGGAATACCTGAACTTGATTGCTTGGATCAGAAGAAAATAAATAAGCGTTACCAATATCGAGTTAGAGTTAAAAACAATTTAAGATCAAGATTCCGCAATGAATATCTAGGTGCGTTACACAATTCTTTCTCTTCTGGAAAGAACAAAAAACCTTTGCGTGTTGGTGATGTGGTCCTAATTTGGACTGATAAGTGTAATCGTGCTAACTGGCCTCTTGGGAAAATACTTGAGGTCTATTCCAGCAAGGACGGAGTCGTACGAGTTGCCAAACTGAAAACAGCTTCAGGAATTTTAGTTCGGCCAGTGCGAAAGCTTTGCCCTCTGTAGTTGAACGATGGGCAAGGTGACTGTGACGCAACAGCCCTACAGAATCGTGTGACAACTAGTAGCTGACGACTCGTGCGCCCAACTGAACGACTTCAAGTGGAATGATGTCTCGGGTTGAGTTCTGTCCCCTTATGACCTGAAAAGGGGGGAATGTGCCGAACTCACGTGTCGCAACAGTGTCACTGAGTCAACAGTAACCCGCTTTTTGGGCCTCTTGCACGTGCGCTTGAGGGAGGCATTTTTGTGTTCTCAGACTCTTATGTTTTTTCCCATTTCAGTTCTTCGCTATGTAACCCAGAAGTAAGACGACTTTTTTGTATGGTCTGATTAAAATTAATTATGTGTGAAAATTAGTGTTTTTTAGCGAGTCCCGATGCATTCATTGTAGAATCTTATTGGAATGTATTACGAGCCGAACATCCCTGAACCCGGACAGAAGGTAAGAGCAATTTTATACTTTAATTTCGAAATTTTGCTCTTATTCCGAAACAGAAAGTCAGAAATTCGTAACAAGGCAATTGCCAAGAGGCCCCCCGTTTCTGGCCTGATTCACATACACATCTTTTTTACGAACATAAAAAAGGATCTTTTACGTTAATTTCTTTTTTCTCGGGAGGGGCTGTTGCCCCCCTCCCTTTAATCTACACTTGTCTCTTATAAAATTGGCCCTGAAATCGGAAGGTTTTCTGAACAATGGATTTTTTAATTCTGTCACACTTTGGGTGGGTAAAATAAAAGAGAAAAACACACTTGGGTGGTTGTATAGTTTTTGGAACACGTTCAGTACCATTGATATGTGGCTGGCCTTTAGAGGTTTTTCTTGTTTGGCAGTGACTGCTAATCGGACAGTTTAATTTTCGGAGGTGTATAACATGTGCTACCTAGAAAAGTACTTCTATAAGTATAGTAGAATTTTTCAAATTATAAATCATTTGGACTTACTGATTTTGGATGACAGAAATTTTGAGATTATAGAAATCTAGTAGTATGTATTATAAAAAATTGTAATAATCAGGTAAAGCTGGAAAAAAAAACCTAACTTTTTTGAATAGAAAATATATTAAAACACATATATTGAGAAATTACACAATATAAAGATGTTATTTTTTTAAAAACATTTTTAATAAAATCATAAAAACATTTTTGTTCAAATACTGATTTGTTATTTTAAGGTCCCATTTTGTCTGGATCGAAGGCCGTACCCAGGGTTTGGATCATGAGGTCTGGACACCCCCCTGAAATTTAGAATTTTGTTGACAAAATAACAATGATGAAGTCTTTTTGTGAAAAATCTGCCTTTTTCACTGTTTGGACCCCTCACAAATGTTTGGAATAATGGACCTTTGAATTCCGTAGTTTGGAAGTCTAAATTTGAGAAATTCTACTGTATTTAGAAATAAATGGTGATAAAAGAAAAATGGGAAACTGTAAAGAGCATTGGATAAAGGAGATGCATGTCCAAAATCACTTATAACCATTGGAGGAAACATACGACTTAACAGAACTTACAAAAGCTAGTGGAAACGGAATTCTTCTTTTGAGTAACGGCTTTTGTGGATTTAGTGGCAATAGAGACACAAGTGGAAATGGGCCTTAATAGTCATTTTACTACACACACACATACTCTACATTCAAGCTTTATCTATACAGAATTACTTGACATGATATCCAAGCATAATTAACATTATGATAATGCAATATCAATAAAGTTATTATGAAATATATAAACAACATAGCTTTAAATATTTTCATTTCTCTACCAGTATTAGATGAAATATTCACTTACTCTATCATAATGAAGAATAATTTCATTCATTAACCATGGGTTGTAGGCTTGAGAAATTATATCATGACATATTGAGTCAATATATTTACTTAATTCGTCAATTAGCACAGCAGATGAATGAACTTGATGCATATCTGTTAAACTGGAAGCAAATAAACAATAAATAAATAAATGAACAAAACTTCCATAAAAATCAAAACGTAGTTTTAAAAATGTATCTAACTTTTTTCAGTATTCTCATATTTCAGCTTGACAGCTGACGTAAGCATTTAAGCAAGGATCAGACAAAATCTAACCAAATAAAATGTGTTTGGTTAATGTCAATGTTATTTATTTAGAAAAAAGCCCACACAGTGAATTTCTTACTTATTTATAATAATTGCAACATTAAAAATATTTTCACTAAGTACACTCTTAATTAATTTCTAACTGCACATTCAAAATAGCAAATTTGATTTATTATGGATATTTAAATTAAAAAGGGTCATCTCTTTTACATGAAGATAAAATAAGTTATATAATACTATTTTTAAGAGCCACATTTAAAAAGGATTTTTCTTTACATTAAATAAAATAAAATAAACAAAATAAGCAAAGTTTGAAAATAAATAAATAAATAGAAACAGTGCAGTACCAAATAGCTTGTACATCTAAAAAATAAAAAGTAAAGTTTTGAACAACTGAATATGGAATTAAAAATGAGTTCCTACAAAATTGTATCTCACAATCCCATTGAATCAGCATGATTGCAAAAGTATAGAAAGCAAAATTATAAATTTGGTGAATTGTTAAAATATTACACGTTAGAGAGTAACTAAGTGCTGTGTGAAATTTTCATACAGAAAACATTTTATTTTAGTTAACCGATCTTTTAAAATTTACCCAAGCAACAAGAAATCCCCATCTTTATCTCAGTCAACTATTTTCAAGCGACCCCAATTTCACATGTCCGACCCTGGCACGTGACTTCTGTTGAAGGTTGGGGATGTCAGCCAGGTGACGGTTCCTGGACTGTGTGCTCCGGAGCAATTCTGCACGCCTCCGGACAATTTGCTCTCTTACCCTGATTCAGCTGAGATCGTAACTATTGCTTAAAAGACGTTTTAAAGGAGCTATACCATATAAATTTTCCACTTGAAATTGATGAAGAAAGTGGTTTTTAAATCAGATAATTTCTTTCTAAAACTTGAATAAAAATGTTAATTAAAATTATATTTTCAAATTAACTAATTTAATTCTTATTCGCTCTTTTTATAGAATTTAAGAGCTATCTAGCTCTCTTAAAATCTTTCTTATTAAATAAGAAATAAGTATCTAATATTTAATCATGCATCTAGTCTAATAATATTTTAGAAATCAGATGAGTAAATTATTTCTGTGTTTATACATTGAAACTTGTGCTGAACATAAGTAAATCATAATGTATATATTTAATTACATAATGAAATATAGTGTCACAAATTAAATAATATATATTGTGATATTTTGTGTATTTACAAAAGAAAATTCTTCTTGGATAAATTCAAAATGTCCCAGTTTCAGAGATGTTAACTCCAACATTCCATTTGGGAGCACATTGGGAGCAGAAAAAATTTCATTTGCAAGCACATCGGGAGTAGAAAAACTCAATTTGGGAGTACCTTGGGAGTAGAAAAAATTTAGTTTAAGAGGAGAAAACTAAGATTTGGGAGCAGGATTAACATGATTTTGGATCAGAAAATTGAAGATTTGGGACCACAATAAATGCAGATCAGAAAAGCAAAATTTGCAAGCACTTTTGAAAGGTTTTGAAAAAAAAAAAAAGTGTATACAGGCTATGTTCTCAGCAATTGTTGAAAAACATTACATACCAGGAGTTAGGAACCTTTCTGGAGTTAACAGTCATTTTTTTCCTACCAAGAACGATAAGTATGATTTGTATGCGGCTTGTGAGCCACAGGTTGCCAACCAAGGTCCTATTTTTGTTGTTGTTGTTCTTGTTGTGTTGATTATTGAGCTTTAAAGACATGAAGCTGTTTTCAGTAGTTGTGGATAAGTTTTAATTAATTAAAGATATTTTTAATTTTGTGAGAGGATAAATTTTATGCTGTGTTCTTCCTTAATAGAAATAATTAACTGATGATGGTACTAAATACATGTAGGCGCTCTCCGAAGAGACAAATATTAACAGTAATTTGGTTCAATATTTATGTAACAGATTGAAAATTAAATGAATGATTTTTTTTTTTGCTCAATCAAATTTTAAGTGA